>JAVVLW010005136.1:0-14163 GCA_034401795.1 Chaetoderma sp. LZ-2023a
ATGAATGGATGGATGAATGGATGGATGAATGGATGGATGGATGGTTTGATGTATGGGTGGGTGGATGGTGGGATGGATGGATGGATCCTGCCCATCAATCATCCCCAATCCCCTTCCTTCCATGGGTGTGTGGGATGGATGGATGGATGGATGGATGGTTGGTTGGATGGATGGATGGATGGATGGATGGATGGATCCTTCCTCCCTCTCTCCGACTAGGCTCTATCCTTCCTTTATGCCCGTCCCCATCCCACCTCCCCATCCTTCCCGCCTCCCCATCCTTCCGTGGATGGATGGGGGCGTGGGATGGATGGATGGTTGGATGTCTGGATGGATGGATGGTTGGATGGATGGATGGATGGATCTGTCCATCTGCCTTGCCAGCCATCCGGCTCTCTGTGTGTCCGTCCAGCCACTCACTCACATAAAATTAAGGGAGCTGAATACTACTTTCTTTCTACATGTATGAACAAAGTTTAAATATTAACACTGCAGTGGCCTTTCCGGTGTGGCGAACAAAATTCTATAAAATGACAAAATATGTCCTCCAAACTTGATTGATTTTTTCGGCATCAAATGATCAAAAGGAATCAAAGGGCAAAATTGAGTGTCCCAACAAAAGCATATAACACCTTTGAATGATCGATTCATGATCTCGTGAAGGAAACACTACTCACTTATCAATCCAATTCGGAAGAGTAAAATTTCACTAATCTGTGTGGAGTGAAACCAGTCCACTAATCATTGGCTTTATTAATGATGTTTGTGATAAACCCGAATCAAAGGAAATTCAAACCTTGCACAAAGTTCAATTGTTCAAATTAAACCATAGAGTAGTTTTTCAAAGGAGATTGAGTGATTCAGTAAACGTATATAAGGCTGTCTATACTGAAGGACTGACAGATTTGTCATACAGGCTACTGATGAAGCACATCCATGTGAAATGCATTTAGCCAATTGACGGTGTCCATAATTACTGTGAGTAACTTATAATATTGCGTATTGTATTGTTGTATTGTTAACCCTTGCATATTACATGTTAATTCTATAATTTGTCTTTCAGGTGTAAGTAATATATTGGTTCAATTTGTAGTTGATGTGAATGAATTTGTGTGCTTGAATTTGAGTTTGCCTGATCGAATCGTTCTTACCTGCTCAACTGCCTGTCTGATTGCTAGTTAGATTGAACGATTGTCTGTCTGAATGGCTATTGCGAGGAAGAATGGTCGTAGGAAGAATGGAGATGGTAAAGGGGGTTCATCTGCGCATGCGCGCCTGGTAAAGCTGTATTACCAAATAATTCAGTGCTTCCACCATATTGCTACGCTACGTAGGCATTTAGATGCCGAAACTCTCCCTGATGGGCTTAGCAGGAAGGTGGAAGAGCTGAATGGATTTTGTAAGCCAGCTATACCAAATGATGACATCTACTTTGCCATCTGGAATGTGAATTTTGAGTGGGCAAAATCTACCATTAAGGCCATGTTAAATCACTATAATGAACAACTTGGTAGTATTAGAACTGAAGTAGTCCTCACACAGGCAATGCCACATTTAGACCTAGGTCGTGCTAAATCCAATGCTATACGCTGGGCAAAAAACAATTATAATAGAAAGCTCGACATTAATGCGATTAGTTCTTTTTACGATTTTGTGCGACCGATAGATCCATCTCAGCAACCAACTCAAAATCTCGCACAAGCCACGCCTCTGGTCATGATACCAACTGTGGCCCCACAATCACAAATGAAAAAACGCCTCAGATCACCTGAAACTTCGCCGCCAGTCACAAAACGAGTAGACAATAAAACCTCTCCATTGCTACCATTAGATTCTGGCCCTAGAGATATGCTATTTGAAGCATCATTAATCCCACTACCTGACTCTCCACTAGGCAATCTAAATGACCCAAACGAATATCCGCCCTTGCCACAGAGGGAAAGGGTTAATGGTAGCAAATCTGGTCCACGGACTGGCGCTTCTCAGAAATCCCCCAAGAGCAGTCAACCATCGGGTCTCAAGACCCCATCCCCAACAGGGAAACTGCCACAGCCCAGCTTCTCTCCAACTCCAGGTCCAAGTAATGCACCGGAGGTGCGTCCTATTAAATTTGCAAATAGACCCCAACAACCCACCATGTTGGAGAGAAACATTTTTTGGAAATTTCGTCATGAAATCGAAAACAAAATTGACTGGCGACTACCTGTTCTCACGAACAAAGTACTCATCTTTGGAGCTTCGAACCTGAGTCGCATTAATGTTGAGCCCCACCCTGAAACGCAAGTTGCCTGCTACCCAGGAGCTAAATTGTGTCATGCTAGAGGACTAATTCAAAAGTACACTGGATCATTTAAACCAGAGAAAATAGTGATCAACATTGGCATTAATGATATGAATGAACCCATCTCTAGTTCAAAACATAGATTAATGCTGCTTCTCAGTGCGATTAAGTCCAAATTCCCAAAGACTGCGATTTACTTCGCAAAACTTAACTATTCAAGTCGGTTGACAGCTCAGCAGAAGTTGGCGATTCAGTCCATCAATTCGACGGCTGAATCATCAAAATCTGTGACTGTCATTCCTGCACTTAGACTCTCCGAATTTAATGTTGTTAAGGATAACATTCATTGGACTGAGAAGACAGCTAACTCGATGTATTCTGCCTGGCTTAAATTCCTAAATTTAAACTAGACAAGGGCCAGGGTAACATCCGCCCGGAAACAGGACTGGGCAGTAATATTGTCAATTTAACTGGCTCCCCATTATGTGAAGCAGAGCAGTCACTGCTCAATTTTGGTCTTACATTTGTCCCAACACCAAAACCTAAAACAGGTTTGGATGCTCTTTTAGATAATGGCTGTATGGAAACATCTGAATTTAGTCACCGTATTAAGTTAGCAGACTTCTTTCGTAACTCTAATAGTAACATTCCACCATTCATTGAAAAAACTGGCTGGGCACCAAACGTAAAAATCCTGGACCCAGCGATCGGTGAAAGCATAGAACTCTTTTCAGAACGTGTTAAAAATTCTAAATTCCCTAATGATCAACCAAATTTACCCTATGAGGAACGCCAGGCCTTAATTGAATTGTCTAAAAACAGCGAAATTGTCATCAAACCTGCAGATAAAGGGTCAGCGACTGTAATAATGCTTAAAGATAACTATAAACGTGAAGCACAACGACAACTTAGTAACCCAAAGCATTACCAGAAACTAAGCAAACCACTTTGGCAAAATAATTGCAGCAAATTTAATGAGATTCTTCAAAAATTGCTCGATAGCAAGAAGATCACCGAAAAGCAACATAAGTATCTCTTTGCTAAACTTGAGTCAAAACCACGGACTTTCTATCTTTTGCCAAAAATTCATAAACCCATAGATTCGTGGTTGGACACAATGTCACCGCCCGGGCGACCTATAATCTCTGATTGTGGCTCAGAATCCTACAGAATCAGTGAATACATCGATTACCATCTACAGCCAATAGCAAATAGATACCCCAGCTTCTTGAAAAACACAGAAGACTTCTTATCACAGGTCTCTGAGACCTGGATACCTCCAAATTCATTCTTGGTCACGCTTGACATCGATGCTATGTATACAAACATTGACATCGAGAAGGGTATAAATTCTATCCGTAGAGCATTCGTGAACTACCCAGACACCAACAGGCCAGACAGAGAAGTAATAGCTCTATTAGAGCTGAGTCTGAAAGGCAATGATTTTGAATTCGATGGCGAAATTTACCAACAAATTTGCGGCTGTGCGATGGGCAAGCGCTTTAGCCCATGTTTTGCCAATATTTACGTAGCAGAGTGGGAGGAGGAAGCGTTAGAAAAGTGTCCAAAACATCCCCTCATTTATCGCAGGTACCTTGATGACATTTTCATGATTTGGCAACACACAAAGGCAGAGTTTGATGAATTTTTCGAAATTCTGAACAATCACGATCCGAATATCAAATTAAAAGCAACCATTGACGAGATGTCCGTAGATTTCCTGGATGTAACTGTATATAAAGGTCTAAAGTATGAAACAACTGGCTACTTAGACTACAAAGTGTATTTCAAACCAACCGATTCGCATCAGCTATTGCACAAAAAATCTTTCCATCCACCACATACTTTTAAAGGAATAGTTAAATCACAAATAATCCGTTTTCACAGGAATTCTAGTGATAGAAAAAATTTTGAAGAAGCGTGCTCTACCCTATTCAAAGCCCTCAAACCACGAGGTTACTCCTCACGATTCTTGCGCAAAATCAAATCTGAAACATTAGACGGCTTGGAATCCATTCCAGATAATGCCTCAAATCGTCGGCCTACCAAAATTTCTCACAATCGTCCTATTATAGGTGTAGGCGAATCTCGCAAATGCGGAAAGAAAAGGTGCAAGTTAGATGAATTTCTCCCAAACCAGAATACTTTCACGAGCTTTCAGAACAAAAGCAAGTTCCAACTTCAGTCTAATCTAGATTGTGACTCTGAAAATGTTATTTATCTAATTTCATGCAAATTGTGCCAAAAACAGTATGTCGGCGAAACCAAATGTCCATTAAGATGGCGGGCAACTCGACACCTCTCAGATATTAGGCTAGAGGAAGACACACATGTTTCCGAACATTTTAATCTTCCTGACCATTTAGTCCTTCGTGACTTTGAAATTATGCCGATTGAACAGCCACCCCTTTCAGATACGGCAGAAGAAACTGATAAACAAAGAAAACTTCGAGAATCGTTTTGGATTAAAGAACTCGAAACACAGTGGCCAAGGGGAATAAACTCGGACCCAGGCTTATCTGATCAACGTGACAAAATTCCATTCATTCTGACCTATAATCGGAAAAACGTTGAAATTTCCAAAATTTTGAAAGATGAGTATCAAAACCTACAGGAGAAACTGAAACAACCCTTTAACAAGCGACCAGTAATTGCGTTCAAGAAAAATCCGAATCTACGTGACATCTTGGTAAAAGCAAAACTCAAATAGCTATCCATAATATCCATCTCAATCATTCAACATTAACCCTTGCATGATGGTCAGCCAAAAACGGTCAATTTAGTGATCTTGGGCAATGTCCATTTGCCGACGGGGATTGGAGTATTTTTGAAAATTTACCACTGTAATGACTGGCTCGGGAACCGAGACAGTCGTTCCAGTGGTGTATTCTCGGGAATGACCTTGTCTGTGCCTGCAAATGTACATTAAATAAGTAAGCGCATATTTGGATTTTACTGAACAAATTTAACCAGTAAAGGGTTAACATTAATGCCATATGGCTTTCCTCAAACAAAATGACAAATCTCAGGCAGTAGGATAAACCAAAATATCTTAAATTTTTGAATTTTTTCAATTATTGAAGATTCTGAGCCAGTGCGTTGACAATATTGACTACATACTTGCGAGTGCCAGTTCTGTTATTTTACTGCCTTGTAAAAACATAACTTATATATCCGTCGACACCGTCAGGCAGTCTGTCGGTCTTTCAGTGGAGAGACTTATATACCAAATTCTACAATCATTCCCGGATTCACTCTCCTGCTTCTCCACTCATTCACTGGTCCACCCGCCTAACCATCCATCAGCTCCTGTCAATCCACCCATGCATTCACTGGTCTGGCTGTCACATGGTCCACTTGTCCGTCAGTCCGTTTGCCCATCCCTCCCGCTACTCTGCCGTCCCACTGCCCGTCTGTCCATCTCGAACTCCCACTCCTGCACCTTCTCCAGCCGATCCCCGCTCTATCCTTCTCTCCTACCCATCCATCATCCGGCCTCTCATCCATCCATGGGGGTGGGGCCGGGGGGGGGGGGGGTGTAATGTGAATGGTGTGTGCGTGCGTGCGTACATGCGTGCGTGCGTGTATACATGTGCCTACGTGTGTACATGTGTGTACGTGCGTACATGCGTGCGTGTGTAAATGTGGGTGCGTGCGCGTGTATGTGTGTGTGCGTGTGTGTGTGAGCGTGCGTGCGTGCGTGTGGGTGGATGGGTGGATGGATGGTCCTCCCCTCTATCCAGCCATGCCCACTCTATTCTTCCTTCCTTCCCATCCCTCATTCCATCTCCACATCGGGATGGATGGATGGATCTTTCCCATCCCTCCTTCCCTCCCTTCCATGGATGGATGGATGAATGGATGGATGAATGGATGGATGGTTTGATGTATGGGTGGGTGGATGGTGGGATGGATGGATGGATCCTGCCCATCAATCATCCCCAATCCCCTTCCTTCCATGGGTGTGTGGGATGGATGGATGGATGGACGGTTGGATGGATGGATGGATGGATGGATGGATGGATGGATGGATGGTTGGATGGATGGATGGATGGATGGATGGATGGATGGATGGATGGATAGTCCTCCCCGTCTATCCAGCCATGCCCACTCCATTCTTCCTTCCCATCCCTCATTCCATCTCCACATCGGGATGGATGGATGGATGGATCTTTCCCATCCCTTCTTCCCTCCCTTCCATGGATGGATGGATGAATGGATGGATGAATGGATGGATGAATGGATGGATGGATGGATGGTTTGATGTATGGGTGGGTGGATGGTGGGATGGATGGATGGATCCTGCCCATCAATCATCCCCAATCCCCTTCCTTCCATGGGTGTGTGGGATGGATGGATGGATGGATGGTTGGTTGGATGGATGGATGGATGGATGGATGGATCCTTCCTCCCTCTCTCCGACTAGGCTCTATCCTTCCTTTATGCCCGTCCCCATCCCACCTCCCCATCCTTCCCGCCTCCCCATCCTTCCGTGGATGGATGGGGGCGTGGGATGGATGGATGGTTGGATGTCTGGATGGATGGATGGTTGGATGGATGGATGGATGGATCTGTCCATCTGCCTTGCCAGCCATCCGGCTCTCTGTGTGTCCGTCCAGCCACTCACTCACATAAAATTAAGGGAGCTGAATACTACTTTCTTTCTACATGTATGAACAAAGTTTAAATATTAACACTGCAGTGGCCTTTCCGGTGTGGCGAACAAAATTCTATAAAATGACAAAATATGTCCTCCAAACTTGATTGATTTTTTCGGCATCAAATGATCAAAAGGAATCAAAGGGCAAAATTGAGTGTCCCAACAAAAGCATATAACACCTTTGAATGATCGATTCATGATCTCGTGAAGGAAACACTACTCACTTATCAATCCAATTCGGAAGAGTAAAATTTCACTAATCTGTGTGGAGTGAAACCAGTCCACTAATCATTGGCTTTATTAATGATGTTTGTGATAAACCCGAATCAAAGGAAATTCAAACCTTGCACAAAGTTCAATTGTTCAAATTAAACCATAGAGTAGTTTTTCAAAGGAGATTGAGTGATTCAGTAAACGTATATAAGGCTGTCTATACTGAAGGACTGACAGATTTGTCATACAGGCTACTGATGAAGCACATCCATGTGAAATGCATTTAGCCAATTGACGGTGTCCATAATTACTGTGAGTAACTTATAATATTGCGTATTGTATTGTTGTATTGTTAACCCTTGCATATTACATGTTAATTCTATAATTTGTCTTTCAGGTGTAAGTAATATATTGGTTCAATTTGTAGTTGATGTGAATGAATTTGTGTGCTTGAATTTGAGTTTGCCTGATCGAATCGTTCTTACCTGCTCAACTGCCTGTCTGATTGCTAGTTAGATTGAACGATTGTCTGTCTGAATGGCTATTGCGAGGAAGAATGGTCGTAGGAAGAATGGAGATGGTAAAGGGGGTTCATCTGCGCATGCGCGCCTGGTAAAGCTGTATTACCAAATAATTCAGTGCTTCCACCATATTGCTACGCTACGTAGGCATTTAGATGCCGAAACTCTCCCTGATGGGCTTAGCAGGAAGGTGGAAGAGCTGAATGGATTTTGTAAGCCAGCTATACCAAATGATGACATCTACTTTGCCATCTGGAATGTGAATTTTGAGTGGGCAAAATCTACCATTAAGGCCATGTTAAATCACTATAATGAACAACTTGGTAGTATTAGAACTGAAGTAGTCCTCACACAGGCAATGCCACATTTAGACCTAGGTCGTGCTAAATCCAATGCTATACGCTGGGCAAAAAACAATTATAATAGAAAGCTCGACATTAATGCGATTAGTTCTTTTTACGATTTTGTGCGACCGATAGATCCATCTCAGCAACCAACTCAAAATCTCGCACAAGCCACGCCTCTGGTCATGATACCAACTGTGGCCCCACAATCACAAATGAAAAAACGCCTCAGATCACCTGAAACTTCGCCGCCAGTCACAAAACGAGTAGACAATAAAACCTCTCCATTGCTACCATTAGATTCTGGCCCTAGAGATATGCTATTTGAAGCATCATTAATCCCACTACCTGACTCTCCACTAGGCAATCTAAATGACCCAAACGAATATCCGCCCTTGCCACAGAGGGAAAGGGTTAATGGTAGCAAATCTGGTCCACGGACTGGCGCTTCTCAGAAATCCCCCAAGAGCAGTCAACCATCGGGTCTCAAGACCCCATCCCCAACAGGGAAACTGCCACAGCCCAGCTTCTCTCCAACTCCAGGTCCAAGTAATGCACCGGAGGTGCGTCCTATTAAATTTGCAAATAGACCCCAACAACCCACCATGTTGGAGAGAAACATTTTTTGGAAATTTCGTCATGAAATCGAAAACAAAATTGACTGGCGACTACCTGTTCTCACGAACAAAGTACTCATCTTTGGAGCTTCGAACCTGAGTCGCATTAATGTTGAGCCCCACCCTGAAACGCAAGTTGCCTGCTACCCAGGAGCTAAATTGTGTCATGCTAGAGGACTAATTCAAAAGTACACTGGATCATTTAAACCAGAGAAAATAGTGATCAACATTGGCATTAATGATATGAATGAACCCATCTCTAGTTCAAAACATAGATTAATGCTGCTTCTCAGTGCGATTAAGTCCAAATTCCCAAAGACTGCGATTTACTTCGCAAAACTTAACTATTCAAGTCGGTTGACAGCTCAGCAGAAGTTGGCGATTCAGTCCATCAATTCGACGGCTGAATCATCAAAATCTGTGACTGTCATTCCTGCACTTAGACTCTCCGAATTTAATGTTGTTAAGGATAACATTCATTGGACTGAGAAGACAGCTAACTCGATGTATTCTGCCTGGCTTAAATTCCTAAATTTAAACTAGACAAGGGCCAGGGTAACATCCGCCCGGAAACAGGACTGGGCAGTAATATTGTCAATTTAACTGGCTCCCCATTATGTGAAGCAGAGCAGTCACTGCTCAATTTTGGTCTTACATTTGTCCCAACACCAAAACCTAAAACAGGTTTGGATGCTCTTTTAGATAATGGCTGTATGGAAACATCTGAATTTAGTCACCGTATTAAGTTAGCAGACTTCTTTCGTAACTCTAATAGTAACATTCCACCATTCATTGAAAAAACTGGCTGGGCACCAAACGTAAAAATCCTGGACCCAGCGATCGGTGAAAGCATAGAACTCTTTTCAGAACGTGTTAAAAATTCTAAATTCCCTAATGATCAACCAAATTTACCCTATGAGGAACGCCAGGCCTTAATTGAATTGTCTAAAAACAGCGAAATTGTCATCAAACCTGCAGATAAAGGGTCAGCGACTGTAATAATGCTTAAAGATAACTATAAACGTGAAGCACAACGACAACTTAGTAACCCAAAGCATTACCAGAAACTAAGCAAACCACTTTGGCAAAATAATTGCAGCAAATTTAATGAGATTCTTCAAAAATTGCTCGATAGCAAGAAGATCACCGAAAAGCAACATAAGTATCTCTTTGCTAAACTTGAGTCAAAACCACGGACTTTCTATCTTTTGCCAAAAATTCATAAACCCATAGATTCGTGGTTGGACACAATGTCACCGCCCGGGCGACCTATAATCTCTGATTGTGGCTCAGAATCCTACAGAATCAGTGAATACATCGATTACCATCTACAGCCAATAGCAAATAGATACCCCAGCTTCTTGAAAAACACAGAAGACTTCTTATCACAGGTCTCTGAGACCTGGATACCTCCAAATTCATTCTTGGTCACGCTTGACATCGATGCTATGTATACAAACATTGACATCGAGAAGGGTATAAATTCTATCCGTAGAGCATTCGTGAACTACCCAGACACCAACAGGCCAGACAGAGAAGTAATAGCTCTATTAGAGCTGAGTCTGAAAGGCAATGATTTTGAATTCGATGGCGAAATTTACCAACAAATTTGCGGCTGTGCGATGGGCAAGCGCTTTAGCCCATGTTTTGCCAATATTTACGTAGCAGAGTGGGAGGAGGAAGCGTTAGAAAAGTGTCCAAAACATCCCCTCATTTATCGCAGGTACCTTGATGACATTTTCATGATTTGGCAACACACAAAGGCAGAGTTTGATGAATTTTTCGAAATTCTGAACAATCACGATCCGAATATCAAATTAAAAGCAACCATTGACGAGATGTCCGTAGATTTCCTGGATGTAACTGTATATAAAGGTCTAAAGTATGAAACAACTGGCTACTTAGACTACAAAGTGTATTTCAAACCAACCGATTCGCATCAGCTATTGCACAAAAAATCTTTCCATCCACCACATACTTTTAAAGGAATAGTTAAATCACAAATAATCCGTTTTCACAGGAATTCTAGTGATAGAAAAAATTTTGAAGAAGCGTGCTCTACCCTATTCAAAGCCCTCAAACCACGAGGTTACTCCTCACGATTCTTGCGCAAAATCAAATCTGAAACATTAGACGGCTTGGAATCCATTCCAGATAATGCCTCAAATCGTCGGCCTACCAAAATTTCTCACAATCGTCCTATTATAGGTGTAGGCGAATCTCGCAAATGCGGAAAGAAAAGGTGCAAGTTAGATGAATTTCTCCCAAACCAGAATACTTTCACGAGCTTTCAGAACAAAAGCAAGTTCCAACTTCAGTCTAATCTAGATTGTGACTCTGAAAATGTTATTTATCTAATTTCATGCAAATTGTGCCAAAAACAGTATGTCGGCGAAACCAAATGTCCATTAAGATGGCGGGCAACTCGACACCTCTCAGATATTAGGCTAGAGGAAGACACACATGTTTCCGAACATTTTAATCTTCCTGACCATTTAGTCCTTCGTGACTTTGAAATTATGCCGATTGAACAGCCACCCCTTTCAGATACGGCAGAAGAAACTGATAAACAAAGAAAACTTCGAGAATCGTTTTGGATTAAAGAACTCGAAACACAGTGGCCAAGGGGAATAAACTCGGACCCAGGCTTATCTGATCAACGTGACAAAATTCCATTCATTCTGACCTATAATCGGAAAAACGTTGAAATTTCCAAAATTTTGAAAGATGAGTATCAAAACCTACAGGAGAAACTGAAACAACCCTTTAACAAGCGACCAGTAATTGCGTTCAAGAAAAATCCGAATCTACGTGACATCTTGGTAAAAGCAAAACTCAAATAGCTATCCATAATATCCATCTCAATCATTCAACATTAACCCTTGCATGATGGTCAGCCAAAAACGGTCAATTTAGTGATCTTGGGCAATGTCCATTTGCCGACGGGGATTGGAGTATTTTTGAAAATTTACCACTGTAATGACTGGCTCGGGAACCGAGACAGTCGTTCCAGTGGTGTATTCTCGGGAATGACCTTGTCTGTGCCTGCAAATGTACATTAAATAAGTAAGCGCATATTTGGATTTTACTGAACAAATTTAACCAGTAAAGGGTTAACATTAATGCCATATGGCTTTCCTCAAACAAAATGACAAATCTCAGGCAGTAGGATAAACCAAAATATCTTAAATTTTTGAATTTTTTCAATTATTGAAGATTCTGAGCCAGTGCGTTGACAATATTGACTACTACTACTACTACTACTACTACTACTACTACTGCTACTGCTACTACTACTACTACTACTACTACTACTACTACTACTACTACTACTACTACAGTAGTTACTACCACTACTACTACTACTACTACTACTACTACTACTACTACTACTACTACTACTACTACTACTACTACTACTACTAATACTACTGCTGCTACTGCTACTGCTACTGCTACTGCTACTGCTACTACTACTACTACTACTACTACTACTACTGCTGCTGCTGCTGCTGCTGCTACTACTACTACTACTACTACTACTACTACTACTACTACTACTACTACTACTACTATTACTACTACTACTACTACTACTACTACTACTACTACTACTACTACTACTACTACTACTACTACTACTACAGTAGTTACTACCACTACTACTACTACTACTACTACTACTACTACTACTACTACTACTACTACTACTACTACTACTACTACTTCTGCTGCTGCTGCTGCTGATGCTACTGCTGCTACTACTACCACTACTACCACTACTACTACTACTACTACTACTACTACTACTACTACTACTACTACTATGCTACTACTACTACTACTACTACTGCTGCTGCTGCTGCTGCTGCTACTGCTGCTGCTGCTGCTTCTTGCTGCTGCTGCTGCCGCCACCAGCCACCGCCGCTGCCGCTGCTACTACTACTACTACTACTGCTGCTGCTGCTGCTGCTGCTGCTGCTGCTGCTGCTGCTGCTGCTACTACTTCTTTTTCTTGGTTTTTTTTTAAAAAGCGACGCTGACGCAGTCGGACAAACTTCACGGAGGAACTCCATTAAAAAGGCTTGCAAACCCCCAGGAAAAAAACTGGTGAACTAGTAAGCCTGATTAATATTACACCAAAACAAATGATAAATAATGGGCATTAATACAATCTATAAATACATATGGCTTAAAAAGTATAGATACAAAACAATAGGCTGATAAAGCTCCGATAGCAAAACAAAACTTAACAAAGGCATTACTATTCAACCCAGGTGTAGTAGTAGACCCGTGTGGCGTGTGCAACTATCCAACAAATGAAAAGTGCCTCGTCAATCAATGACAAATAAGTCAATCATTGACGCCAGTGGGCTGATTCTTTAAAGATCAGCGGGCGTAGTAGCATTTGGGTAGTATAATACATATAGTCGGCAGAAAAATTTCAGAAAAATAGATGGCGCTCTTGTTTACATTTTTAATTTACTTTATTGTAAGGTTTTGTAAATTACCATTCAATCCATGTGTGGTTGTAGGCCCGTGTGGCGAGTGCAACTATTCAACAAATGAAAAGTGACTCGTCAATCAATGACAAATAAGTCAATCATTAACGCCAGTGGGCTGATCAGCGGGCATAGTAGCATTTGGGTAGCATAACATATGTAGTCAGCAGGAAAATTACAGAAAAATAGATGGAAATAGATGGCGCTCTTGTTTACATTTTTGATTTACTTTGTTGTAAGGTTTTGTAAATTACCCGGGAACAAATAACCCTATAAAACCCTGTGCAAGTTCCTAAAATTACCTGGGACAATTTTATAATTCAATGGCAACTTACTTTATCGATTGATTATTAAATTACCCCAGTCTGTTTATTTGTTAACATGAATTATTAAACATAACAATATCAAAGTGCAGACTAAAATGAATTACAGGACACAGATTAGTTAAAAGACACAGATAAATCAGCTGTAGTAATTAAGGTAAATTAATTTGAGGTGAAAACATGCTCCGCCAGAAATGGTTCTACAATTCTCTCCATGAGAGCTCGTGAAACACATGCCCACGTCTCATCTGATGTAATAAGATCATTCATAAATTTTAACCTTAAAGAAACACATTTCACTTTAATATCAATTAAATCAAGTCATCCTTCTAACTTAGCATTATTGAGAACACGATGGGAAACTAAATGATTCTTTTCTTCCCATATAAATGACAATATCAACTCATTAACCTCCTTTTCTACATGTTTTGGCATGTGTACAACATATGCTGTATACTATAGCCCAGATAACACCAAGTTGTTGACAACAAATACTCTACCAAAAATTGAAAGACGACGACACTTCCAATTTGCTAATATTCTCTTAAGCTTAGATACTCGTTCATTCCAATTTTGTGTTGTATTCGGTTTCCTGCTAAAATAGATGCCTAAAATCTTAATGGTACCATTAGACCAATTGATTTCAAGTGGCTGGTCATTCCGCTCTTTCCATGGCCCCAAAAATAATCCTTTGGATTTTCC
>JAVVLW010005139.1:0-12067 GCA_034401795.1 Chaetoderma sp. LZ-2023a
TTATTACTGAGCAGGTATGTAGCTTGCAAATTTCTACTAGCTTGAAGCTAGCAGGCCAGCTACGGTAATCTGAACATGGCAGGTAAATAAATGACTTTCAAATGCATGTATGTTTAATGGAATTTTAGAAACAGAAGGAAAGTTCCGTAGAAAAGGAGGATACAGTGGCTACCGGCGCTGAAGTTACTGACAAATCTCCAGAGCAGGATGAAGGTTAGTTTTAATTACAGCACTCATAACTACATGTAGTGGTAACCCCTTTAACACTCATATCAGCCAAAAACAGCTTCTGCAGTCCTCTTGAGAAATGTCCAATTGCAGACCAAGGGAAGACTATTTTTGAAAATTTACAACTGAAATGACTGGCTCGATAACCAAACCAGTCATTCCAGTCGTAAATTTTCCAAAATAGTCTTCTGTTGGTCTACAAATGGACATTTTCTATCAGAAAATTGAATTTTTTAGAACAAATTTCAGTGTTAAAGGGTTAAGAAAATGGTTATATTGTTGTATGCATATATGGTATATATGTATTTAGAGGAAAGGTAAACTTCTATCTTTTCCTTGATTCATCTGCATATCTGGTTGTTCGTCAACTATCAACTTTTGATTACATATACCATAGGAATATTTGATTAATGTTGTTCCTTTGTTCTTGCTTGTTGTCATTCAAGTCCCAATCCAGGCCATTAGTTGGGTAACCTTACCCAGGCAAATGGTGGAAATTAAGAGGTCACCAGTTTCATAATATTTGACAGGATTCCGGTATAGTCTTGAGAAATTGAAGCGCTGGTACACATGTACGTAGTGCAACATGTCCAAGGTTAAAGGTTTAATGTTTCCAGTGTTTCCCATGCCATCTCATATATTATGCAGGTCCCAAGGACCCCAAACTATAAAATATGCGGGCCCAAAACTGAAATTTGGGGTTCCCATTCAGTTTTTCTTGTCCATACTAAAATTAGAGGGTATTAAGTGACTCAACAGCTATGAATTATCGGAGCCCATGCTAAATTTTGTAGAAATTTTTGTGCAAAACTCCTGGAAATAATTATTACGCAAGATTTGCATGGTTCTAATGGACCTACTGCGATTCCTTCTGAAGGTCCCAAGATACATTTTTGAAAATCCTGAGATGTTTAACTATTGTGTTACATTTCAATGTTGTATTATACATGTAAATTAAGCAAATATGATTTCGGGATTTAATTTTTCAGGTTCAGAAATGGTTTTAGGGAGTAGAGTATATGACATATAAATTTGAAAGAGAAACTCATTTGTTGGTTTAGCCCTTTAATGTCTATTTGGTCAAGAATATAAATATATTTGCTGATTTAGATACAAATGGCGTCCCGCCGTGCGGCGTGCAATTAAATGTTAAAGTTTTTCAATGTACATTTAGGTAATCAAGGGCTTATCAGATCTTAATAAAAGTTTACAGATTTTATCTATACCATCATTGCATCTACATTTTGTGTGGTCTCCATCATAAGTGAAATGATGTTAAATTTTTTTCATATTTTTACAGGGTTTGGCCACAGCTTATATTGCACCAAAAGTTAGATAAATGTTTAAATTTTTTAACCATTGTCACTCTGATGTCAATATTCCATCTTTTATTGTGTCAATATCGCAGAAACTGGTGTATATTTTTCGACAATTTTGGTGGAAGATGTTGCTGTCTACGACGGCACCATCTTACACCAAATTTGTTGAAAAATGCACACCAGTTCATCTTTTAATTTAATTTGGAAATTTAAAGTTTTGACACCAGAGTGGTAAGGGTTAATAGACATTTAATTCATTCTCTTTCCCTGCAAATGAACCTACCTCAAGACGACTGCAGAGGCTGGTTTTGGCTGACTTGACCATGAAAATGTTAATCATATTCAATCATCCTCTCTCGCTTGTAATTAAATGTTTATGTCACTAAAATACTCAGATACTGCCTTTCTCTCCAACCCCGCTCTGAAGTCATTTGTGTTGTGATGCATGACTTACAGGTAATCAAGGTGAAGGGGAGGAAGAAACTGGCAAGAAGAAGAAGAAAAAGAAAGGCGAGAAGACAAAGGAGGAGAAGAAGCCTAACAAGAGGGTATGTATTGAAATCTGCACATAATCGGATTACATCATAGTAATTAATTGCGGGTACGTCACAGTAATGTGATTCTGTCACTAATGTAATTCTTTCATAGTAATATGATTCCATCACAGTAATGTGATTATGTCATAGTAATGTGATTCTGGCACAGTAATGTGATTATGTCATAGAATATGATTCCATCATAGTAATGTGATTACTTCATAGTAATGTGATTATGCCATAGTGATATGATTATGTCATAGTAATTAATTGCGAGTATGGCTCAGTAAAGTGATTATGTCATAGTAATGTGATTATGTCATAGTAATGTGATTGTCGTAGTAATGTGATTATGTCATAGTAATGTGAATACACAGTAATTAATTGCGATTATGTCTCAGTAATGTGATTATGTCATAGTAATGTGATTATGTCATAGTAATGTGATCACTGTGATTCCGTCACGGTTATGTGATTCCGTCACAGTAATGTGATTCCGTCACATTACTGATTCCGTCAGCCATGTGATTGTCACTGATGTGATTCCATCAGTGATGTGATTCCATCACAGTAATGTGATTCTGTCACAGTGATGTGATTCTGTCACAGTGATGTGATTCCGTCACTAATGGTATTCCGTCACAGTGCACCATCTTGTCTCCGTGTTTTTACATTTACTTACTCAACTTTCTTAATCTTTTAACCCTCAAATTTGTTCAAGAAAGTTTTAATTTTCTCATCGAAAATGTTCATTTGCAGACCAAAACATGCAAGAGAAGATGAATTTTGAAAACCTACAACTGGAATAACTGGCTCGGTTATTGAGCCGTTCATTCCTGTGGTAAATTTTCAAAAAGTCTTCTGGGTCTGCAAATGAAGATTTTTCAAGACAACTACAGAAGCCATTTTTAACCGACTCGAATGTTAAAGGGTTATCTATTAACTGTATTGTATCTCAATTTCAACACAAATACACATATAGCAAAGAAACCTGTGAATATTTTAAAACTCATTTGACTGGAACAACCACAGCTTCCAGTCAAATTATTTCCCACTTATTCAACATAATTTTCCTTAGATTAAAAAGAATTTGTCATTTCTGGTTGGTTTAATAACTCTTTATCCCTTCGAAATGCAGATTTCTCAATGTCAACGCAGGAAACCATACATTTGTTCAAGAAAGCTCTTGAATATTTTGAACCTAAGTCTACTGGAACCTTTCACTTCCAAACAAATTAGTTTTGAAATATTCAACGGAATATTATAAATGAATTTATCATTTCTGCTGTATAAGGTGATGAATCTAATGTGGTCGTGTCGTGGAGGAGACTTGTATTGTGTACATATGGTATCGGTGAAAGGATAGCAAAAATTAGCTAATCCGCGCCCATTTCTAACTAAGCTCTGCCCACATTTTTGCGCGTCTTTGAATGGAATTTGAAACTTAGACTGCGAGATATTTTGAAACTAATTTTACTGGCATGACTGGGAGCCTTTGCTACCTAACACCTTGTTTTCAACTTATTTTCAAAATATTCAACATGGTTATTACATGTAAATTGAAAATTAAACAAAGACATAATTTCTACACCCCGTGACAGAGATTCCCATCACAGAGTCTACGTCATTATGATTGTGATGTCAGCTAAACAGTGATGTAAATTCACCTTTCCAGAGTATCCATCCATGATCTGACCTCGTATGATGTCCTAATCAGCTCAGAGTGTGTATGATGTCACAATCATTACGTCACAAAGGGTTCCATATTTTATCAAATCTTAAAGAGTCTGACATGTATAAATTGTATGTCTGTAATTCTTTGCTATTTAATAAACATGCTGTTGAATATTTCGAAACTAATTTAACAGCACCCAGTGAAATTAGTTTGAAAATATTCAACAGCTTACATGTACCTGTGTAATTTTTTTGGAAATTGATAGTCAGAGATCGATTGATCCCAACACAAGCGAGGTGTGGGTGGAGTTTAGCAGCTGGGCGGGGCATAGCTAAAACCGGAAAGGTCCATTGACTAATATAAGGTCAAAGGTTACTACGTACCTGTCTTCTGTTGTGTGTACACTTTCATGTAAGTGTTTATGTATTCAAAATAAATTACATGTATATTGCTTTTGTCTTCAGCTTGCCGCAATTAAAGAACGCCTGCTGAAGCTGAAGGAGGAAGAGGAACGAGCGAAGATAGAACAGGAGGAGAAACAACGAAGAGATGAGGAGGATGAAAGAAAACGGATAGAACAGGTAGGCTAATATGTAGAAATCTAAATTTCAAGGTAACTATTATACAGTTAGCTGTTGAATATTTTAAAACTAATTTGACTGATGGCCTTTACTTCCCATGGTAGCAACAGCTTCCAGTAAATCTAGCTTCAAAATAGCTTAGCTAGAAATGGGCGGAGCGTATATAGAAATGAATCCCTAATTTGATGTACATGTAGAGTCAAAACAGCTCAAAAGACCAACTTTCCATTGCGGCCAATATATTGAGGTTCTTTATTACTTTATTGGTCAAGTTTGGACAATAAAATCAACATTTTTCTTTGTTGAATGGCCATTAGCATGTCAAGAGAAGACTTTTTGATAAGTTACCATTGAATGACTGGCACTGTTCATTCCAAATGTAAATTTTCAAAAAATACCCTTCTTAGCTTGCTAATGAATATTTCTCAAGACCACAGCAAATGCTGTTTTTGTCCAAGTTGACTCTGAAATGGTTACTGACCACAATGCTTTGGATACAAAATGTGTAGCCTATACAGTACATCTCCGAAATAACTTAACGCATTTCCAGAACAAAATAAAACTAAAAATAAGTCCAAAATATTCAACAGAACATTTCTTACATCATGTTCAAAATTATATTAACTAACATGTTTCTGTTTTTGTTTCAGAAACATTTAAACTTATTTATGAGCTGTACTGTAACATATCCGGTTGATCATTTGTTGCTGTGGCCTTGGATCCATAGGAGGACTGTCTGAATTGCGGCATGGCCTGGTTGAATGAGAGATGGTGTTTAACTTGTCCTGTTATGAGTTTTTCTGTTTGTGACATTTTACTTATTGAATGTCCATTTGCAGGCCAAGAGAAGACTATTTTTGAAAATTTTACCACTAATGACTGGCTCGGTTACCCAGCCAGTCATTTCAGTGGTAAAGTTTCAAAAATAGTGTGCTCTTGGCCTGTAGATGGACATTACTCAAAACCACTACAGAGGCCGGTTTCGTCACGAACGGGTTAACCCTTTGACCCTCAAATTTGTTCACGAAAATTTCTATTTTCTCTTCGAAAGGGCCCATTTTGCAGACCAAAAGAAGAGGTTTTTTTTTATTTGCCAGTGGATGTATCGATTCTCGATATGCTCGATTATCAAGCCAGTCATTCTAGTGGTAAATTAAAAAAAAAATTGTCTTGAAATGCATTTATGGATATTTCGTAAGACAGCTAGAGAAGCTGTTTTGGCTGACCTTAGTGTTAACGATTTAAGCAACCACCTGCTTCATAAGGTGGTCACTTCAGACATGTTTTTCTGTAATTCAAATATTTTAGGTATAATTTGCTTTTCTCATGATGTGAATGCTATGCGCCATTTGTGACAGAACAGTCCTCTTGTTTGTTTTAGTTAAGACTTGAGAAAGAGCGTAAAGAACTGAAGAAGCAGCGAGAAAAAGAGAAGAAAGAACGTTTGAAAGCTGAGGGAAAATGGCTGACAGACAAGCAGAAGAAAGACCGTGTGAGAGCCTTGCAGATGTTGGATGTCATGAGAGCACAAGGTATATAACGGCTAGGATAATCAGCTTAACCCTTTAACTCTAGAATTTGTTCAAGAATGTTTTTATTTTCTCAAAGAAAATGTCCATTTGCAGACCAAGAGTATTTTTGAAAATTTACCACTGAAATGACTTACTTAGTTATCGAGCCACTCCTTCCAGTGGTAAATTTTCAAAAATACTTTTCCTGGTCTGCAAATGGATATTTCTCAAGACAACTGAAAAAGCCATTTTTGGCGGATATGAGTGTTAAAGGGATACTGTCATTCTCACTTAGACAACCTCAGCACGGCTTGAAATTAACCGGTATTAGCCACTAGCCACCAGGGCTTGTAGCCTGTAAATCTATTTTGCTAACACTAATGACTATCTTTTAGTAGTTACTTGACATATCCCTGATTACCTTAGCCATTTACTATTCTCTATGTAACGGCTGTAATAGAAATTCTTACTAGCCCACAGAGATGGTTAGAAACAGAAACGGTGTTGCTGGTTTTCAAAGTTCATCATTGACTTTCATATCACATGATAACTGGTGTACATTTTGAAGCTGTTGCTAATGAACCTATAACACTCATGTCAACTAAAAACGGCTTCTGCAGTGGTCTTACGAAATGTCCATTTGCAGACTAAGAGACTATTTTTGAAAATTTAGCACTAAAGTCTGGCTTGAAAACCGTGCCAGTAATTCCAGTGGTAAATCTTCAAAAATAGCCTTTTCTTGGTCTGAAAATGGATATTTTCTAGGACAAGATTGAAATTTTCTTGTACAAATTCAAGATTTAAAGGTTTAATGACTAATCTGTTATTGTGTTACCTGGTACGCTCTAAGACCGTGTATGCTCTAAGACCACAACATGTTTCAGTAACACCATCTTCGGAATTATCTCATTCCATCAGCGGTTTTTCAAGAAACTTGACTACAGGTAGTACTTTCTGCATTACTAATATTGCTTCTTCATGTGAATGTTTATTAGGTCTCGATATTCCCGACCGTGATTCCGTTCAGCCAAGGAAACGGCCTGTGTATAGTACAAAGAAAAGACAAAAGCCAGTCTCAAAGGAAGGTATGGTACATGTAAGATAATTACTCTCGCGACATAGAAACAACTCCCATCCATCTGTCCATCCGCAGTTGGTTTCTGCTGCATAATGTGAGTTAGCCTGCTTGGTTTCAGAGGGCTAGCCTACGGTCATGTTCTGACAAGAGAGTTAATCCTTACCACACTGATGTCAATATTCTATATTTTACTGTGTCAATATCAAAGAAACTGTTGTACATTTTTCGACAATTTTGGTGGAAGATGTAATTTGTCGAAAAATGAACACCAGTTCATCTTTTAATTTAATTTGAAGATTTAAAATTTTGACACCAGAATGGTAAGGGTTAATCAGGGATAACATCATACGTCAGTATGGCGTTATTCATGATTAACCCTTTAACCCTCATATCAGCCAAAAAGGGCTTCAGCACTGGTCTGCAGAAATGTCCATTTGCAGGCAAAGAGAAGCCTATTTTTGAAATTTTCTGTCTTGAATGACTGGCTCGATAACCGAGTCAGTCATTCCAGTAGTAAATTTTTACAAATTGTCTTCTCTTGGTCTGCAAACGGACATTTTCTATGAGAAAATTGAAATTTTCTTGAAGAAATATATGTATTAAATGGTTAAGTCTCGTGAGAACACAGCCTAGGATTGTATATGGCAGAAATCCTGTAGTATTCATCAGAGTAATCCCCCTTGCTTTATTCAAAACATAAAGTATCTTGTTTCTGCTCGATGACGCCAGTTAGCATGCATGGATTGAGTTCAAACATTAGCAATACATGTATCTACCTCGGACATGGTTTGCCATTGCGTACAGCTGAAGTCTGGCTGCAATCACATGAGTCTGCCAATGATTTTTTTGAAAGATCTAAAGATTCGGTTTCCGCTCAATAACTTCAGTTAGCTTGGATGGATTCAGTTCAAATTTCGGAAATACATGCCTCTGCTTCAGACCTTGACTGGGATTGCATACATGTACGGCCAAAATCTGGCTGTAATCACCACAGTTAACGTATTGAGTTTTCAAAAGAACGAAATGTTAGCTTTCCACTCGATAACTTCAGTTAGCCTACACAGATTCAGTTACAATTTCATAAATATGCCTCCATCTTGATATCCTGAGAAATTCTAAAATAATTGTAATACAAGTATACAGTGTGTCTACAAAATGAAGACTAAATTAACTAATCAAAGTAATTTTCCCTGCAAATGGAAAATTTTCATGAAAGATATGTCGTCATTTTCAACATTCTCCCAGACAACTGTGTCCATATGTGCAGACCAATTTCTTCTATGAATGCTGTGGAGCAAGTCAAGCCTTCCAGTTTCCCCATAATGTTTTGTATGTAGTGTTGACGTCAGATTCCAATACTTTACTCTTATACGCCTGCATACTGTAGGCTATTTTATAGGAGATACTGTACCATTTTCTGCCCTTAACAGCAAGGGCAGTGCTCTGAATCTCCTATTTTGAATTTATTGAATAAATGATGTCTTAATCTGTTGTGGCGAGTGCCTTCTGCAGATTATTGTCGTTTCTTTGCAATTAAGTACGTGGTAGGAATCATCTGGAATAAGTCAAATGGCACTGTTTGTTGATTGCTGATTTGGTAGTTTTTTTTGTCTCTAAGTCTTGTTGTGTATTGTTAGCTCCTTCCCTAACTACAGAAAATCTCAGAAATAGTGTGTTCTCAGTGGCTCACATGCCATCTACATTAGTGACCCCATGCCTATAAATCTAGGGATCCCAACCTGAAATCTGGGGGTCCAAAAGTGACATTTTTTATTCTGATGCAGTGTTTCTCATCCATGCTAAGATTAGAGAGTACCTTGGATGCACAGCTATGAGCTATGGTGGTCCCATGCTAAGATTAGAGAGTACCCTGGATGCACAGCTATGAGCTATGGTGGTCCCATGCTAAGATTAGAGAGTACCCTGGATCCACAGCTATGAGCTATGGTGGTCCCATGCTAAGATTAGAGAGTACCCTGGATGCACAGCTATGAGCTATGGTGGTCCCATGCTAAGATTACAGAGTACCCTGGATGCACAGCTATGAGCTATGGGTGGTCCCATGCTAAGATTAGAGAGTACCGTGGATGCACAACTATGAGCTATGGTGGTCCCATGCTAAGATTAGAGAGTACCGTGGATGCACAACTATGAGCTATGGTGGTCCCATGCTAAGATTAGAGAGTACCGTGGATGCACAGCTATGAGCTATGGTGGTCCCATGCTAAGATTAGAGAGTACCCTGGATGCACAGCTATGAGCTATGGTGGTCCCATGCTAGATTGTGTGGGTACATTTGTACAAAAACCTATAAAGCTAATTAATATTTTACAATCATGCAAGATTTTCAGGGGTCCCATGGAACCCACTACCACAACTTTGGGGGGGGTCCCCAGTTACATTTTGGGGGTCTGTACCCTCAAAAGGACCCTTATGAGAAACCCTGTGTTTACTGTTGAATATTTTGAACATAATTGGATTGGAAGAATATTCAAAAGAACATTTCTTACATCGTGTTCAAAATTGTGTTAACTAACATGTTTCTGTGTTGGAAACATTTAAAACCTATTTATGAGTTGTACTGTAAGTTGAAGGAGCGATGATGTTTAAACTTGTCCTGTTATAAGTCATTCTGGTTTGGAAATGCTTGTAAGACAGATTTCGTATCATTCACGCAGATAATGCGTTTGTTGTATAATAGATATTTGCCAGTCCAGTCTCAGCCGTTCTATTTCCTTTTCTAGAACTGTTGTTTTTTTATTTATGTTTTGAGAGATTTTTTCACTGAATTCTCCATTAGTCCATTCTATTTGAATACAATGAATGATACTACTTCATGTTCTGAGGAAAGATTTCTGGGAAATTAACAAATTCATGATCCTGGCGATGAGAACTGTGATTTTCTAATGATTCGTAGCACCGACTTAGTTGATTTCGCATATTGGATCATGTCTTAGCTGACGATTTTATAATGATATTTGGACACCAGATTGAGTCCCAGAAATTCACTACTCAAAATGGTGGCCACAGAATGGGCCGTTCCAGTTTATCCATCCATCATATGATGTCATAATCAACTATGTGATGTGTAGGATCATGTCATAATCAATGGTCATGAATGACGAAGATAAGTACGTGAAGAACACTTAAGTGAAGACAGACTAAGCATAGTTGGTAAAATTGTATGTTTTTATCTCGCATTTTCAAGAAGTTGAAAAAAAGAGATTTTGGGAGAGGGGGGAAAAATGTCGGCTTTGGCATCCGGACAGGTTAATCTTTTTTTAGATGACATTTGTTGTTATCCGATTTAAAAAGAATTACACAGATGTGTTCTATGGGATGCTTAGGACTAGTCTGCATCAAAATTATATTTATTTTATAATTTTTCCATACTTTTATCATGTTTGAACATAGAATATTTTATGTGTCAAGAGTTATCTTTCTTGGCTGTGTTAAGTTTTTTTAAAACAACATTTTCACCCACAAAGGGTTATCCGATTTTAAAATAAAATTAACAGATTTGTTCTATGCGATGCTTAGGACCAGTCCACACCCAAAAGAAATCGACTCAAATTTTTTCCGGATTTTTTCGGCGTTTGAACTTTGCCTATTTTAGTGCTGATTTGCAAGCAGATTATATCCTGGTTATGGTTCTTGGCTGTGTTAAGTTTTTTTCAAATGACATTTACACCCACAAGAGGTTGGGCGATTTGAATAAAACTTCACAGATTTGTTCTATATGATGCTTAGGACTAGTCCACATCAAAAGGCAATCGACTTTGACATTTTTCCCAGATTTTTTCATTGTTAGAACTCTGATTATTTTATGGCTAATTTGTTTGCAGGTTATATTACACCTGTGCAAAAGTTAAGCACCACCCTATTTTTACGCACATGCGAGGGTATATTCATGTGCTATGAAGAAAGCAATAGCATAAACATTTATGTACCCATCCATCTTAGTGCAAGAGGTAATAATGCAACTAGAGGAATGCTGATTATGATGGTGGGGAAACACTGTATGTTTTTGTTTTGAACTTGAAAACGAGGCCTGAATATGGTTTACGTTGACACAACTGACAACTATTGCCCTACAGTTGACACACGTGGCTAGATTGTCATTAATGGTGTCTGAAAACGAAGTTTAACATCTGTGCACGAGTTTGAGACTGTCATTATTAATACCGGGTATATCCACCTTGTACCTGGATGACGGCCTGGACACGACGTCTCATGCTGGTCACCAACCGACTGATACGCCATTGTGGTATTCGTTGCCATTCAAGATGGAGTGCGTCTGTTAATTCCTGTAGGTTCTGCACAGGAGGATCCCTCCTTCTCACCATGTTTCCCCAGAATGTCCCAGATATGCTCAATAGGGTTCATGTCAGGGCTCCTTGCTGGCCATGGTAGGGTTTCGATGGCATTCTGGCGGAGGTATTCATGCACAGCTCTAGCACGATGTGGTCGGGCGTTGTCATCCATGAATATAGGGTGGGTTCCAGGTGCATGATTTACAAAATGAGGGACCACAACTCTATCCAGTATGGAATCTTGATATCTTTGTCCATTTAGTGTTCCAGGTACAGTCAACAGATCCAGCTTACAATCAAATGAGACGCACCCCCATATCATAACGGAACCTCCACCAAATGGAACTTCTTCCATGATGTTACGTTGGTCGTACGCCGTGCGTCTGGACCTCCATACACGAGTTCGACCATCTGTGGCATTGAAGCAGGAACCGACTTCATTGGACCAGTGTACCCGTCTCCAGGATCTCATGTTCCAGTGTCTTCTTTCGTTGCACCACCTCAGACGCTCCTCTTTGTGGTGTGCAGTGAGGAGAGGACGTCTGACAGGGTCTCCTAGCTTTCATGCCAGCAGCATACAGTCTCCTTTTGACGATAGACATTGACACTCTATTGTGCGTTTCCCATTGCTGGCTGAGCACTCTGCTGTTGGTGAATGGAGATCTCCTAACAAGGCGTACTAGGGCTCGATCATCACGGGCAGTAGTCTTCTTCGGTCTTCCAGATCTAGGCCTGTCCTTCACCTCCTTAGTTTGCCCATGTTTTGCAATCAAACGACCTGACATGAATGACTCGTAAGAGTCAGTAACATCGTCCGGTGTCGTGA
>JAVVLW010005145.1:0-20670 GCA_034401795.1 Chaetoderma sp. LZ-2023a
TTAATTCGTTATGAATGACAACGAGGCACGTGATTAAAATTTTACTACTATAGTAATTTTCATTCATGCCTATTGAAATCAGATATCCCGCGAGCCAATCAGAAACAACGAGTGCGCATTATCGATTGTTATTAACTATGACTGTGCAGTCACGCGAGACATTTCTCATTACCGGTGTATTAGCAGACACCCCCCCCCCTCTAGGCTGATTTGTGACATAATTTTTATTGTTGAAATTAGTAACCGGCATCGTGGCGTTCTGTAAGAATGGAATGTTTACATTTTTGGAAGCGTTTATTTACGAGAATCCAGTTGGATTCCCCATATCTTCAATTTCGGGAATATTACGAGAATCCCATTGAATTCGAGGCCTAAATTATTGTGTGTCATGGACAAATACACACTGACACAGTAGCTAGGATCTATGAATGTAACAGTTTAATTTAACAGATAAATTCCTATGTTATATCGGGATCCAATCGCGTATATAAAATAATACATCGGGAACATGCCAGCCGACGGACGGTTGCACGTACTTGCATGCAACAGTTTATAATTGAACAGTCCGTTGTTGATGCATAACGTGTAGCGAGACTAGTTCCCGGCCTATGTAGTAATGCTAGCGGAAATACAACGGAAGTTTGTCTCTAACACATGCGCGCTGTCGCTTATTTATAGAATTTGACAGACAGATGTTATCGATCTTTTAGATGTTTGAAAATGTTAAATTACGTTATAAATAGCATGCTTCATATCAAAAAGTTGTTGAAACTTTTCTGTTTTCCACGATCAGAGATAACTACCGTTCTGGGCTTTGTCACTTACGTGACCATTTTTTCATTCACGGTAATTTTACTTCACGTAACCGACACGTGAACGAAACGATCATTCGCGCCAAATTTTGAGGGCTGATTAATAACGACTTGTTGCTTCCTCCCGATTAGAAATGATTGGATCCACTTTAATAGTTTTCCGTCAATGCCATATGCGGTTAGTTTTTTAAGAAGACGTTTGTGTGGGACTTTATCAAATGCTTTCATAAAGTCAAAGTAGATGACATCGACCATACCTCCATTATCCAATGCCTCCAACCATTTTTGTAGTACTGTTAATAGCTGATGCACAGTAGACCGGCCACTTATAAAGCCAAACTGGTTATCTGACAGCATACAGTTGTCGGTTAGGTGTTTCATAATTGAGTCTTTTACAACTGATTCCATTACTTAGACACTACCGAAGTGAGACTGATAGGG
The DNA here is from genome assembly GCA_034401795.1 of Chaetoderma sp. LZ-2023a. Lineage (NCBI taxonomy): Eukaryota > Metazoa > Mollusca > Caudofoveata > Chaetodermatida > Chaetodermatidae > Chaetoderma > Chaetoderma sp. LZ-2023a. The sequence continues at coordinate 1,254 of JAVVLW010005145.1, forward strand.
CGGTAGTTATCAGGCTTTCGTTTGTCACCTTTGTTGAAGATAGCAGAGATATTAGCATTAGCCCAACTTTCTGGTATTTTGCCTAAATCTAATGATGCATTAAAGAGAGTGGATAATGGGTTACTAAGAACATTACGTAACAAATATAATAATTTGGGGTGGATTTTGTCATGTCCTGGAGATTTAGAGGTTTTAATTTTGGACAGTTTATTGGTTACAACATCAGGTGTGATGCATACAGAGGGTAGTTGATTCTGGTAATTCCTACTAGGGAATGATGGCGCTTCACCATCTGGTTCTATTGTATGCACAGATTGGAAATATTCTGCTAAAACTTCTACTTTCTCATTGTCATTATTTGTGAATTTTATCTCTTCAGCCTTGCCAGCTACTTTTTGTCTTGGATTGGACATAATTCCAAAATTTTTTAGGGTTGTTCTTGGCACTTTTGGAGGTATTCCTTTCGTATAGTTTCAGTGCCTCCTGGTAGCCTGTTGGACCTGGTTTCTTGTCCGGCAGTATTCTTCATATGTGGTCTGACTATTGTTTTCTAAGTATTTTTTCCAGAGTCGCTTCTTTTTATTTATCTTGGATCTTGTAGTCCTGTCGAGGGGAAATTTGTGTTTCTTATTTTTTATTTTTCTCACCGGGATGTATATCTTCTCAACTGCCAGACATTTTCTACAGATTATATCATACATATGGTCAATGTCAATACAACCTTCTAGTTGTTTCGTCCAGTTTATGTTCATCGATGCTGCCATAGTTTCGTAGTTACCTCTGTCATAGCAGAAGTCTAGTCTTTGGCTTGGCATTGGTGTCTCCATCTAGGTGGATGGTTGTTTCAATTACAGAATGGTCGCTTCTTACCAGTGAGAGGTGCAGCAGCTCAATCGTGAATACCCTCTGATAGTGTAAATAGTAGATGTCGGATGTCAGTCCTGTCATAAGTATATCCAAGATGCCATAACTGAAGCCTGTAAGACACCTATCTAAAAAGGTGGATGGTACAGATGTGAGCAGACTGGACTTCACTGTGCGCCATAGTTGGCAGTCTGCTCTAACAAACCTATGTTACAGCTGTCAGCGATGCTGTAGATGTTTCCCTGGTTCACTAGATTCAAGATTCAATATTAATTATTTAATTGCTTCTTGTATACCAATTTACATACTTTCAATACAGGTTGTCCGCCGAAGGCATTGCCTATAGTGGTGCCGGACGCCTAACATTAAACATACATATACAATTATACACACAGCTTAGCATTGAATGTGAGACATACTTGTGAATGTACAGATACGGTATTGAGCTAAGTAGACATAGAAAAAAGAACAAACGATACAATTTGATCTAAAACTGTCTGTAAATATGTTACAAATAATTGCAGAAACACCCCAAGGGATGCGGATCTGTAACCAGGAACCTCACTGAGCAGTGACGCTGTCAGTCTATTCGGTGCTTCTATATACAGGAAGAAATTACGAAATACAACACAATATCCCGGAAATACAATACATCATCGTTGTAATATATTGTGACTCGCAGTAAAGATGTCACACTATGTATATAGATTTGTTAGTGTAAAAATGATATTATCTATCTGAAAACATACGCATTTCCTCCTGTAATAACTGCAACTTTTCCAGGCATATAGAATTTGTTGTTGTACAAATAACTTTCGGTTTCGGTTTAACGAGAACCTACTTTCTTTCTTTCTTTACCCTGGATTACAAGAGGAGTGATAGCTGCCTGTCACAAGAAAAACAAGTTATATCTGAATTTTATTAAATATCCGACAAAGTATAATGAGTCACAGTTCAAGAAATATAGAAACAGGTTAAATCAGATAATTAGGACAGCAAAAATACATTATTTTCATAATAAATTTGATGAACAAAAAGATAATATAAAGGAAACATGGAAACTGATTAAATCATTACTAAATAAGAAAAAAGCCAATACTGAAGCATCACGGTTTATTTATAATAATAGAGTCATTAACGACAAAAAAGAAATAGCAGACAAATTATATCTGGCAGGAAAACCTGTGAAGAAAAAATTTCTTCTGGACAAAGGAAACTATAAAGAAATGAATAACAACCTCATAAATATAAACTGGACAAATAAATTTTATGATTGCCCAGATGATGCTAATCAGCAATGGTCAATTTTTAAACAGATGCTAAATAACATGATAAATCGACATGTCCCATCACATACCTTTAAAGATAAACCTAACTGGACTAAGAAAGGTGACATCCCATTAGACTACAATACTGTAGGTCAAATTAGGAAAAAACACAGATGCTGGGAAAGATTCCTTACAAACCGATCAAACGAAAATAAAATAAAGTATAACAGGCAACGGAACAAAGTCAAATCTCTGACTAACAAAATGCATAAAAATTATGAAAGAAATATAGCAAAAGCAGCCAAATCAAACCCTAAGCAATTCTGGATGTATGCCAAATCTAAAATTAAAACGAAACCTGGTACTTCTCCACTGCTGATAGACCCAGATAAACCTCAATGCACAGAAACTGACATAGAAAAAGCTGAGGTTCTATCATGTCACTTTTCAACCATTTTCACTGATGAACCAACCAACAACCTGCCAAACATTCCAGTTAGACCTATTAACATCCCATTTAAAAACACAGAGGCACAAGTAACTGAGGCACAAGTTTTAGCCCACCTCGCCAAATTAAAAACCTCTAAATCCGCAGGACCTGATGGGATACATCCCCGAGTTCTTAAAGAACTATCCATCTCTGTAGCCAAACCTTTGTCAATCATATACTCAACGTCATTAAGAACAAGATCTGTACCAGGAGATTGGAAGGAGGCCCATGTAACAGCAATTTTTAAAAAGAAAGGCAGCCCCAAACTTGCAAGTAATTATAGACCCATAAGTCTCACCTGTGTAGCTTGCAAGGTTATGGAATCCATTATTAGAGAGCAAATAATGAGCCATATGAAATCAAATAAACTTTTTAGTAAGAATCAATATGGATTTCTTACTGGACGATCAACCATGCTCCAGTTAATAAATGTCCTAGATGAATGGATTAATATGCTAGAGAAGGGAGGCACTGTGGACATTATCTATATGGATTTTGCTAAGGCATTTGATACCGTGCCTCACATCCGTTTGATTAACAAACTAGCAAGTTATGGCATTACAGAACCAGCCCTGGGGTGGATTACATCCTTCCTGGTGGGTAGGCGTCAACGAGTACGTATAAACGACTCATACTCTCAATGGGCAGCCGTGACTAGTGGCATACCGCAGGGCAGTGTGCTCGGCCCACTTCTGTTTGTGATCTACATAAATGACATGCCTGAACTAATACAAACATCCAGTCTATATCTTTATGCAGATGACACCAAGATTTTTAAGCATATTACAAAACAATCTGATTGTGATGACCTGCAATCAGATCTGACAAGCCTAGAAATGTGGTCAAAAACATGGATGTTAAAATTCCACCCTGATAAATGTAATGTATTATCCATTGGTAGAGGTACAAAACAGAATTTCCAATATAAACTTGAATGTGATAATGCTAGCCATACTCTATCCCATGTGGACAACGAAAACGATCTCGGAGTCATCTTTGACTCGGCTCTCTCCTTTGATCACCACATTCAAAATAAAATCAACAAAGCCAACAGTATCATGGGCCTCATTAGACGAACCTACAAATACTTGGATAGAAAAAACTTTTTGCTATTATATAAAGCTTTTGTGCGCCCCCACATTGAATTTGCACATGCAGTATGGAACCCACACCTTAAAAAACATACACACTCTGTGGAAAATGTGCAGAGGCGTGCAACAAAGATTGTCCCTGGATTTCGCAATCTCAGTTATGAGCATAGGTTGTGTTCTCTAAACCTCCCCACACTCACATACAGACGTCTGAGAGGGGACATGGTTGAAACATATAAGGTTTTGAATACCTATGATCCAGACACAGTACCAATATTAAAATTTGCTTCAAGAAATAGTAACAGGGGTCATAGTAAAAAATTATTTATCCAGCGAGCTAAATATAATATATCCAAGTTTTCATTTTATTACAGAATAGCAAAAGTATGGAATAACCTAACTGACCATATCGTTAATGCCCCGACCATTCAAAGCTTTAAAAACCGACTGGATAAATACTGGGACAATGCACAAATTAAATTTAACTCCGAGGCACCGTCACCATGAAGTAACCATTTCAAAACATAGAGTCACTCATGCACCTGAATATAGAGGCCTGTACGGCCTGTGTTCAGTATTATCGATAATAATGATAATAATTTAATGAGTATTTTACTAACATTGGTCCTAATTTATCACAAAAAATTCAACCCAGCTCGAACATACATATAACGGACTTTCTAACAGGTAGTTATCAACACTATTTTCCTAAATCCAACAGATACTCACGAAATCTACAAAATACTAATGCAAATTAACACAGCTAAAAGTGCTGGAATCGATAATTTCAAATGGAAAATTTTTAAACACTGTGTAACAGAAATACTAACACCATTGGACCACATCTGTAATCTCTCACTTACACAGGGAGTATTTCCATCAAGATTAAAGGTTGCACATGTGACACCCATATACAAAGCTAAAGATGTATCTGACTTTACTAATTATCGGCCAGTCTCGGTACTTCCACTTTTCTCAAAACTCTTAGAAAAGCTGTATTTTAGTAGAATTACTAAATATCTAAACAAAAACTCAATCATATATCCTTCTCAATATGGTTTCAGAGAAAAACACTCTACTATGCTTGCCATTGTGGATATGATAGAAAAATTATCAACCTCCCTTGAGAATAATGAACATACGCTAGGTGTATTCTTGGATCTTTCCAAAGCCTTCGATACAATTGATCATACAATTTTACTGCAAAAGCTTGCATACTATGGAATAAGAGGTACTGCATTGAACTGGATACAGAGTTACCTGTCAAACAGGGAACAGTGTGTACAATTCAATGGGGCTATCTCTGAATACCAAAATATAGTTTGTGGTGTTCCCCAAGGTTCAGTTCTTGGGCCCCTGCTGTTTCTCCTATATATGAATGACATACCAAAAGTCTGCAAACATCTCTCACTAATACCTTTTGCAGACGACACAAATGCTTTCTGCAGCCACAAGGATATAGAAATTCTATACAAAAATGTCAATAATGAAATGGCAAAATTAATAGACTGGTTTAAAGTAAACAAATTGTCCTTAAATGTATCAAAAACTAATTATATACTATTCACAAAATCTAAGAAACTAAAAGAAATAGCTCTCCCAAACCTCTATATCGACAACCAGATAATTCAAGAAGCACAATATGCTAAGTTTTTAGGAGTATATCTGGACAAAAATTTAACATGGGAGAAGCATATTGAAATTATTACTACCAGGGTAGAAAAAAGCATTGGCATCATTCGCAGACTGAAACCCTATCTAACACCTAATATTATTAAAACCCTGTACTGCACAATGATACTTCCTCACATCACCTACTGCAATGCTATCTGGACTAATACATCTCAAGCTAGACTAAAAAAACTAAAATCTCTGCAAAAGCAATCTATTAAACTATTTTCACAAACAGCAGGTGGCCAGGATATCTTTAAATCAGAAAAGGTCTTAAAGCTTGAGGACATAGGAGGGCTCCAACTATACACAATCTTAAGGGACTTCCACAATGGCAACTTACCCTCATCCTTATCTAACATTTTTATGCTCAATACACAATTGCATCCTCACAACACAAGAACAAGAGATAACCTCCATTCAACACACCACCAAACAAAAGCAGCACAACAAAAACCCTCATACAAAGCAATTCAGTTATGGAATAATACAGACACAAGCACACGCACAGACATCATAAAGCTACAGTACTTTAAGCAGAATATCAAAAAGAAGATTATAGAAACCTACTAGACTCTGGAAAACACACACCATCATGGCATGCTATTCTCATACTTGCACCCAGTCACCAGACCAAATAATAATAATAATAATAATAATAATAATAAGAATAAGAATATCTGTCATAATGGTAACTACCAAACAACTAACTCTACCATCACAGCCTAAAAAATACTTTGTCATTGATAATAAGAATATGTAATATAGAATTATTAACTTAAGCAAGATAAGCACACATCCCTCTGTCATGTCTTTCCCTGTAAAAATGTAAATTGTCATACGTCTATTAACTGTTGGACTGCTGGAAGCGGACAATAACGCCAATTGGCAATGACTCTGGATTGGCTGAGTATTTTAGAAAAAATTTGACTGAAAGTTGCTTGTGGCTTAGCCACCGACAACGTTCGGTCAAATTGTTTTAGAGGTACTCAGCATACCCTGAGTTAGGCTCCATGGAAAATGTAGACTGCAGAGGCTTGGCAGCGAGACAGTTAACTATATGTATATATAGGACTATAACATGTTAACCGTATGTATTCAGTATTCTCATGTCCTATATTGTTGTTGTTATATGTTATATGTTATATGTAGGGGTCCACCGCCACATAGGCTCTGCCTTTGGTGGACTACCTGTTGTGAAACTGTAAATGTATATTCTATATCAAAATAAATAATCTTGAACTTGAACTTGTGTGGATCCCGTCTCTTGAACATGAAAATTAATGTCCTTTAGACGAACCTCCAAGATTTAAGATTCAAGATTATTTATTCAGTAGTTAAATATATATAAATTATGGATTCAACTAGGTTGTTCACCGAAGGCAATGCCTACTGTATTGGCGGACACCTTACATATATATATATATATATACATACATCTAAACAAATAAATTAAACAGGACAGTAGCATACAAACATAGGACGTAGACAAGTTAATACATGTCTAAGTAGTAGCAGTTGTAGTGGTGATTTTACAATACAACACACACATTTATATTTTTGGTTGACTCTGGTTATACAGTACATCTAGGAAATAAACAGTTCATCTCAATAGTAAAATAAAAACGTTCTTTTGAATGTGTTGAGTATAATTGAATTGGAAGCCACTGTTGCCATAGGCAGCAATGCCCTCCAATCCACCCACATTCAAAGCATACAAGATAATATTTCTCACACTGATTTCTAAATTATTCTAACAACAAGGTACTGTTTTTGTTTAGAAGTGTGTCAGGTCATCCCCGTGCTGTATACTGTATTTGTGCAGTTGATAAGATGTTTACAGGATGCTGGCTAGTGGGGAGCATCCTTGGGCAAGGGCTGGGGGGGGGGGTACGGTGCTCATTCTCCTGCTCATCCAGTAGCTTGGTTTTATGGTTACTGAATATAAAGAAATTGATAGTTGTTAGCAGTTGAAAACATCCAGTCATAGTGGGTGGATTGGAGTAGTAGTAGTAGTAGTAGTAGTAGTAGTAGTAGTAGTAGTAGTAGTAGTAGTAGTAGTAGTAGTAGTAGTAGTAGTAGTAGTAGTAGTAGTAGTAGTAGTAGTAGTAGTAGTAGTAGTAGTAGTACTACTACTACTACTAGTAGTAGAAGTGGTAGTAGCACTAATATGTGTTAATTAATTAATCTTTTATTGTTTTCTTGAATGATTTTGTTGTCGGTATTTTTTCCGGTTTTCCTGTTTAGTGTTATTCCATAATTGAGTGGCTGTAATTGATATTCTGAGTTTTCCCATGTCTGTGCGCATGTATCTTTCATGTAGTTTGTGTCTGCTTCTAGTGTTATGTTCGTGGATGTTAATATTGTTCACAAAGAAGGGGGCTATGGATTTGGGTAGGGTGTTGTGATGGAAATTTTTCACAATAGTTAACATTTGGGATTTACCTATGTCAGTACGTTTGAGTAGTTTTTCTTCTTTAAACATATCTTGGCCTTCTGCTGGTCGAGAAAATATTTAATGCTCTTTTATTGGCGGCTTTGTATTTTAGATATTTAGTTTTTGTAGGTGTTAATCCAAACAGCATTGCAGTATGTGAGGTGCGGAAGGATTAAGGTGCTGTACAGTGTTTTAACCGTGTCATGCGTCATATATGGTTTTAATCTTTGGATGACACCTATTCCCCTTGCTACTTTCCCAGTAACTGTCTCAATTTGTTTGGCCCAGGTCAGATTTTTATCTAAATATACTCCTAGAAACTTTGCGTACGGGGCCTCTTTAATTTCTTTTTTGTTGATATAAGTTTTTGGAATATCTTTATTTATATGTTCTCTAGTTTGTTTTATCCACATTTAATGAACGCTTATTTAACAAAAAAACAGTTAGTAATTTCTTCCATTTCCTCATTTACGTTTTTGTGTAAAGTAATTATGTCTTTGTCAGAGCAAAAGGCATTGGTGTAATCAGCGAACAGTATTAGTGACATGTGTTAGCATATATTGGGCAGATCATTCATATACAAGATGAACAACAGAGGGACAAGGATGGATCACTGAGGAACACCGCAAGTAGTCTCCTATTTTCAGAGCAGGTTGCATTAAATTGCATGCATTGTGTTCTCTTATTTAGGTAGCTTTGAAACCATGCAGTCGAGTGCACTTCCTCGGATTCCATAGTAGGCAAGTTTTTCTAGTAAAATAGAGTGGTTGATCGTGTCAAAAGCTTTCGAAGGGTCCAAGAAAATGCCTATCATGTACTTTTTCTTTTCAATTGAATCAATTTTTTTTGTCATTTCAATTAGGGCTAGCATTGTTGAATGGTTTTCAACAGACCAATGGCTCAGCCATACTTGCAAATCTGGAGCCCGAACCAAATTTGCATGCATGCATGTGTGTGTGTGTGTGTGTGTGTGTGCGTGCGTGCGTGCGTGCGTGCGTGCGTGCGTGCGTGCGTGCGTGCGTGCGTGCGTGCGTGCGTGCGTGCGTGCGTGCGTGCGTGCGTGCGTGCGTGCGTGCGTGCGTGCGCGAAGGAGGCGCAGTGCTTCATGGCAAAAAAATGATATACAAGTGTTGTTAAAAATATATACACTGTACATGATTTTGACGTCTTATGGACCCGTCTTATGCTTCACCATAGTTTTGAAGATTTCAAATGTCTTAGGATGTCTTAGGATGTTTCTGTGGGCTCAGGCTGATTACAGCCTCTATGTCCGCCTCATCTTTCTTCACGACCATTCTGCGTATCTGACTTCCTGGTATATGGTAGGGCTCAGAGGGGTCATATTTAAATTCCTGGTTTTCCCAGAATCTATCTTGTGCTACTTCAAAAGCAAATACCGTTCTGGCATGCACAATATCCCCAGGGAGGGTATTCCATATATTATTTACACGATTCGTAAATGAATGTTTGGGCACATTAATCCTACTATGCGCGTCTGTTACTTGCTACTTCCAATAGGTCATTGGTTACATTTGGGTCATAGATGCCATGCAGTATCTTGTACACTTCGATCATGCCCCCTCTAAGCCTTCTGTAGCAAATAGATGGTAGCTTCAAGCACAAGAGTCTCTCTTCGTAGCTGAGGTTGCTAAGCGAAGGTACTTGCTTAGCTGAAAGTTGTAGTACATTTTCGATAGCCTCGCTGTCCTTCCTTAGGTATGGGCTTCATACACTCACTGCGTATTCTAGGTGTGGCCTCACCAATGCCTGGAACAGTTGCTTAAACATATCCTTATCTAAATGTGTAAAGGATCTCCTGATCAGGGCGATGATACTATTTGCTTTGTTGACTTGTGATCTTATGTGAAATTTAGTCTATTGTGTACTATTACTCCAATGTCTTTCTCTTGCTCTATGTTTTCAAGGATGTTTTGGACCCATTTTCACCATATATGTGATATGATCTGCTGTATGTCCCTTCTTGTTTTTCCCGTTTGCCTTCTACTGTCAGCACCCTACATTTGTCTGGGTGGAGCGTTAGCAGCCACTTATCCGACCCGCCCTGTAGGGAGTCTAGGTCCGCTTGTAGATCATTTACACCATCCTCTCCTTTTATTTGCTTATATATCTTGGTGTCATCTGCAAATAAGTATGTTGATGCCTTGACACAGTCTGGAAAATCATTAGTATATATAACAAAGAGTATCTGTCCCAGGATGCTACCCTGGGGTATCCCCCTAATTACTGGATGACTTTCCGAAGGCTGCCCATTAACAATGCCACACTGACTCCCGTTTGAGAGAAAGTTTTCCAACCACGTGACCATCTGATTGCTTATGCCATATCGCCTAGGTTTTAGCAACAGGCGCCTATGAGGTACCGTGTCAAACGTCTTCATAAAGTCCACATGGACGGCATCAATCCTTCCTCCATTGTCTAATGGGGCCGTCCAATCATCCAACACCTTTAGTAATTGGATTGTTGTCGACCGCCCATTCATGAAACCGAATTGCCTCTTATTAAAAAATCTGTTTCTTTGCATATGGTCAATTATTTCCATCAATTTGCAAAGTATGCTGGTCAAACTTACTGGTCTATAATTTCCTGGTTCAGATTTCTTTCGCTTCTTATATATTGCTGTAATATGAGCTAATTCCCATTGATCTGGTACTATCCCGAGTTGTCTTGATTTATTGAAGATAATGATCAGGGGTTTAGCAAGTGTATCATTTAACTCAGCCAAGACCGTAGGATGTAGTCCATCGGGACCAGGGGCCTTTGTCGTGTCCAGTGTCTTGAGAAGCTTCCACACCTCAACTTCCGGGTATATTTTGTCCTGGAATCTATGTTCCACTAACCTTTCCTCAAATTTTGGCAATACTCCTTCGGGCTCCCGGGTGAAGACACTGGTGAAGACGTCTGCAATAACATTTGCCTTCTCAATATCCTCGATGATCACTTTAGTGCCTTTGTCAGTTTGGACTTGCAGCTCTGCTATCCCTGTCTTTATCTTCCTTTTGGCATTTACATATTTCCAAAACTGCTTGGGATTCTGATTTAACTTTCCTGGCTCTCTCCTCTTCCCTATCTCTTTTTGTCATTCGGATTAGTTGTTTCACTTGGTTTCTTAATCGCGTATATTCTTTATGCCATTTTTGGTCTCTGGTCTCCATAAATCTCTGCCAACACCTGTGTTTTTTCCTAATCTTTGCCCGTATTTCCTCGCTAATTTGAGTCTGATGATGTCTTCGGTTTGCATTTCCATTTTTAATTTTAGGTATACATTTTCCCTTCACTGTGTTAAGATACTGCATCAGGGTATCCACACATAGGTTAGGGTCTTCAGACATCAATAATGACTCCCAGTTCAGATCTAGTTTGGCACTCATAGCTTCATAGTCACCCTTGAAAAATTTCCATCTAACTGTTTTATCTTTGGTCCCTTCACTATGTATCTGGTAGCTAAAAACTAGCACACTATGATTGCTGGCCCCTAAGGGGCGTTGGTGGTCAATCTCAGCTATTGTTCATCTTTAGTGAAGATTAGATCCAGCAAACTTGGTTCACTAGCATATCGCCCGAGTGGGTTCTTTGATGTGTTGATATAAAAAAGCAGTCTCTTATGTATTCCACAAATGATTCACTCACTGAGTCCTCTTTCATGGACAAATCTGTCATTAACGTTGCTTTTTATTATATTCTGCAACTCATCTGCATTTTCTCCATTGTTACTTGGGCTCCTGTATAGACACCATACTAGCAGGTTTTCCTTGTCTGTCATCCTGATCTTCACCCATATTGCCTCCTGGAACACCCCTTCCACTTTATATTCCTCTCCCTTTAACTGTCCATTAATATATAGGGTGACACCTCTCCCTTTGCCAGTACAACTCGCGGGGGTACGTACTGGTCCGCCATGACGTTTCCACCAATCACACCACAAGTGCACGATGAACGGGATGGCTGGTTAGCTGCGGATCTCGGGGTTGCGGATCCCGTATGCTGTCTCTCCGAGAAATACAAAGACCGACTTCTAGAGCTGGTGGAACACTGATGTTCCAGTGGAGCCATGCGACCATTGCCGCCAAGATTGAACCACACGGTGTGTCCCAACTATCTGTGTCACCGGTATGTCTATCTATACTAATTTAGAGTTATGGAACAATTTATAATTAAACAGTAGAAATATTTATATACTATACAAACAAGATGAATCGTTTGACAGTAAATGAGCACACAATAGTACACAACATAGAGATATCTGGTGTTCTTTCCACGTAGTGTCGCCGGAGGTACCACACAGGTTCTTGAATCCGCAGTGGTATCCCCGCAAGAGAAGCATCCTCAACGAAGTCACTAGGTAGTTTAATATAAACTAGTATACCCCTAACACACACACACACACGCACGCACGCACGCACGCACGCACGCACGCACGCACGCACGCACGCACGCACGCACGCACACACATAAAGAAAATATTGTTGTTGTGAGAGGTAAGTGCCTCGTGTGGGCCTCCATCACAGGAAAATGCTGACAACGCCGAAGCGGAGGAAGACAGCTGGCAAAAAGGGCCACTCTTTTGATCAACAGAAAAATGCTAAGTGAAGATCCTAGTGAAACCATAATTAATGTGATGCATACTGCTTTACCTGAAGACGGGACAAACGATTTCCGAAGAATTCCCAAGTCACCGTCTTATGTAGTTCCAAAGATACTGTATTGATAGATGCCGCTTTATTTATGCGGCCCTTCTGCTACCGTCTAACTTATCATTTAGTTGTTAGAAACAGAAACTAGCTTTGGCCGCAAGTGGCAGGGATTCCTACCTAACTTTAGATACAGCTGTCCAATGGGCACAAACGCTCCGCTTCCCGTAGGTTGTCTGGATTAGCATCTACCTCCAAGGACAGCATGCGTACATGTTATGACACAAGGCATCCAAATTCGATGAACATCGGGCTATCCTGCCCACAACCACATAAAACATCACCTGTACAATGGCTACGTTTCCCCCAAGCAATATTTGAATCCTGACATGTCTTTATGGTGGGGGTGAAGAGACCGATATACATCGCAAGCATCCTTCCAATGAGGGCGTGACGAGCTCCAACGCTTCATCCAGTGCTTCCTTCATTGGCAGGGTTATCTAGCTAACAAGTATCCGAAGATATGGGGGAGATGTACGTAAATCAGCACTTTAACCATCACCGTTCGGAAACCTCCGATGGTTTCCCAGGGTCGGATCCAATCAACATGCTGATGAGGAGTCCAAACAATTAATAAGCCATGCGGCTGGTCGATCATGGAAAGAGACACTAACTTAATATATATGAGGCCCTATAGGTAACTGGCCAATTTTGCACAACCTTGCCAGAGCGTGGGCTACATTACCGCAACAACCGGAAAAGAGGCATACACTATATGTCTCTAGATGAAGAAATTGCCCCTAACCACTTTAACCTATCCTATCGAGCTGAATAGTAAGGTTTAGTCGGTAACATGCCAGGCTCAAACAATTAGAGCATGGTCAGCGACCTCAGTGTAAAATTGATGATGGCGGGAATAAAGTGATGCCGATGTATCTGTTGCTGTATTGTATTTCCATGTATACTGTGGTCCAACGGTTTTTTAATAATTAAACAAAACATATTAACTGGATGAATAACTGGCATATACAACTAACCAATGCAATAAATAGAATGTAATTAAATGAGGTAACTAAATATCACAGATTGATAAACTTAAACGGTACAGCTAGTTGAAAGCACCTACAGTAAAGAAGGATAATATTCACAGTAAGACAGAAATTATAAATTGTGGTCCTAGGACCGAGAAGGTACCTATTAGTCATTAGTACCATATACGGAAATGATAATTAAATGTACAATAGTATACCTACTTGAGTACCTAATAGTCATCGGTATGGAACAGGCTACTATGTTACTGAAATTGAGCACTAACGTATTCACATCGCGAGTTGACACGTTTCTGAAACTGGAAAGATTTCCGCAGGCAGATTTCCGCAGCTGATCTCTGCAAGCTGACTCCTCCAGACAGGGTAGACATGGTACACACTCAGGACAAAGGAACAGAGCAGTGAAGAAATGTCTATTAGATAGTCTTTGTAGCTAGTATACAATTTATACGGAAGTGAGAAAGTTATCCATCCGGCGGTGGACGTAATAAAGATGGAGTTTGCCCATTAACAGAGAGGGCTGTATATAATATTAAGCAGTTACATAAACTGGCACACAGTGCGGGATGCGTCACATAGCTCTTGCGGCGCACCCAGCAAAGTTCCACCAGACTGTGGTCAAAAGGTTAATTAAACACACACGACATGCAGTGCGGAAATTGGAGTCCACTTTTCAGCGGGGTTGGCAGATCCGGCAAGTCATCCACCAAGAATCGATGTAAGCTCTACATTCCATAGAATCACATCCCGGGCTCGTATGGCCCTTTCTGCAGAGGTGTTTCCTTTAGACAAGTCCGGAAGCGGGAACCATAACTTTAATTATTTTGCTCCTGGATTGCTGTCCGGGAGCATCCAAAATTCTGTAATGCGGAAGGTCCGAGGACCGCTATCCGGTGCGGGTGAGCTGAAAGCCGTTTGGAACCATGGTGATGTTCTGTATCTTCCATCGGTATTCCGATGCACTCGTCTTGTCCCGCACTTCCAGCCAGTCCTCCAGATGGGTCGGCCTCCACGCCGACGATGCTCTTGGTTCTCGATTTTCCACCCCTTTTATACTACTTGTGACGTCAGAGGCAGATGCCTCAGCCAATCAGCGGCCGAGGAGTAGCCAATAATCGTGCAGCTACATCAGCGACGTATTTAACACGGGCACAGAACATTCTAAATCTATTTATGCATACACGCGATTGTGACGTCAAAAGCAATATTTTGAAGATAATTTAAGGGAATTTTCGCAGATAACTCAGGCATTTTTGGGCCGATTTTAAAATAGTCAACAGTTCTCGAAAGCTCGTTTCTTCTTCTTTTCGTTCGCTGATCATACCGCCAGTCCTGTAAGTGACTATCGACATGATCATAAGCGTTAAGTGCGTGGATCCATGGTTTATTAGAGTGTGCCGTGCGGCCTGGAACCACCGTCTTCAGCACTCGAGGTTTCTGTCAGGGTTACCTCACCCTTACCTCCTTTAGTCGCCTCTTACGACACGCAGAGGATATGGAAGGTGTATTCTAAGCCCCACTTACAGGGCAAGAAAGCTCGTTTTATTCTGGTCCTGATCGGCACCTAGAACAACGCGCACAGAATAAGTAAAGGTTTTGATAGGTACCCACTCTGTACACTATAGGCATGCACTCACTTCTAATTCCGTGACGTGTTGTCAGTGATGCTCTGACGCGCGCGCATGCACACCACACATTTTATCGGACTTAGCTGATTTTAACGAAAACCTCTCTCATAGGGCTTATGCACATCTACCATCCTACCCAGGGGGCGTGCTTGGAGTGAATCCGGAGTGGCCGTTCCGTACCCAGCTTCACTGGGATGGTCAGTACCCATCCGGTCGGTCATCTCTACACCACCCTCTCCTAGTTTGACACCCATGGCAATTGATCATGCATGGCGGATCGAACGCACAGGAGCATGCTAGGCGGGGATTATAGACTTCCTGAGTAGGTGTGTAGCCGAGAGGAGAGTGACGCAACAGATGCATGTTCATAAGAAAGAGCACATAGGGTGCGAAAGAGTTTGGGAGGGAGGCATACCATTAATTTTGATTTTTGTCCTGGAATTATTTTTCTAGGTCTTTTCTTTTCTTTTTTTTTGGTTTCAGGGTGCGTGCATTTTTTAAATTTAGATCTTTTAATTACCTAAACAATGGCTCACGTGGGTGTTCTCTCGGATGAGGATAATTATTTTTTCTGCAGAGAACACCCAAGCTCCAACGTACCACAATTACAATACAGTTTTTATAAAATACAATGTAAATATATAATCACATAACTATCCCCTAGAAGAGTATCACAAATTATGCTAATTACATGTGCATCCCAGGTAAATAAAGGGATGCACATAGATGTATATAGATTAATATAATGCGGCCCTTTAGTCCGGATCCGGACGGGTAGCTTCCGCTAACCCACAATCCATCCCATCGTACTGACGAGGGAACTAAAATAATAAGAAAAATATCAAATAATAATAAGGTAAAAAGACTAGTTTGTCAGGCAACCCCAGTGTAGCTGTGACTGCATGAAGGGATGATGCCATATTCACTATGGTGTGTTGTGTACTTACGTTGCACACGACGTGTTTACAACACAGGAATCTGCAGCGATTATTTTATGTGAGACACAGCTACGCAAGAATAGTGCGCAGCTGTGTAGGATGACCGTAGTCAGCCTAGGGAAGTTCTGTGTTCCGCACAACTGCTGATAAATCTTGGTGCAACCTCGGCAATAGTGTTCACATGCATCCGCTGTGAAGTTTCCCCAGCATGTCTGGGTACCCTGACTCGTACAGGATGGATGCGGCGGATGGTCCTCTGCTGCTGATATATGACTACTAAGCAGGCAGACATATCCATTGAAGCACTGGTGGTGGCGGCGGAGATGATGACCGGTGATATGCAAACTGGTGGCGGTGTGGGGACTGCGGACATTACTGTTGTTGTTGAAGTCATGGTTGTTGTCTGTGCTGCAGATGGACTGATGATGATGCTGTTCCGGCATAAGGATGATCTGGTGTACTTACTTTTCGAACTACTGGATCCGTGGGAGTGCTGCCGCGCGGGTGTGATGCGGTGCTGCTCTGAGATGCAGTGACGATTGCTGCGGCTTCCGTAAGGCGGATCTCCTCGTAGATTATTAGACTACAAGGAGATATAGATCTGTCTGAAACATCCTGTAACCCCTGCTCGGATACGGTCACCGGTGTTGAAATAACCACAGAAATAGGCTGGCCGATTACGGATGCGGATGCTGATGTTGTGCATGATGCGGACGGTGGTGTTGCTGCAGGTGCTGCCGGAGTGGAAACTGCAGGCGATGCTGGTACCATTACTGCAGGTGCTGCCAGTGCTGGTCGTGCTGGTGATTCCGCCATGATGGTGGCTGATGCTGCGTAATGACTTACTGCATGTTGTGTGGCAGATGCGGTGGCTGCTGTGGCTGGGCTGTAATATGGAAAGTCTGGTTGTCGCCGTTTCGTATGCTTGGTCTTGGCCATCTTTCTTGTAGGAAGTACATTAAGCGGAAGTTTAGTTTCAAAATGAGTAGCTAGAACTTCAATGTTCTCATTTTGTTCACCAGGCTGTAATGTTACTACTAACACACGATGCTTTTCCGTCAACGCATGCGTCACACCGTAACTGGTAGCTGTATATAGGTATTTGTAGTCCGAACAGAATGCGCATTGAAAAAGATGATCATGATTGATATGTAGCGTCAAGTCCGAATTGTGGGAAAATGCACGCTTACACAGCTGTCCGTTGAGCTGTAATGCTGTACACGGATACTTCTTTCTGGAATTAGCTGGCGCCGATTCTTCCGAGCTGTCGGACAAGGCGAGACCCTCAGCAAGTGACATCTTATTTCCGCATATTGATAACGGTGCGGACTGCCTAACCTAATCTATTTTTCCTAACTCTTCATACTTTACCTGGCCCAATAATTTTAATAGTAGTGTTAAATAAATAATAAGAAAACAGCAGAATTTGGTTTGCAACACGAAAGTAGCCTAATGCTTGTTCTTCCCTTGTGTCGAGTTTGACGGGAAGATGAAGTTTCAGTACGCGATCTCCTCCTTTTATACTTTTTGGTGACGTCACAGGAGGCCAGATGACCATACCCAAAAGGTTTAGGGTGATTCGGCCATGCCCTATAAGGAAAGTTTGGATTTATTTAAACCTGGAGTCAGATGAAATATTCCTCCCGTGTAAAGGAAGTAATTATAAATATAAGAAGGAAGGAGTATCACTTTCATCTACGCTCAAAGGAAAAACAAGTCTCTGATCAACGTGAAAACTCGGAACTACTTATTCCCATGGAAGCTCAATTTTTAATTAGCATGAAGCGGTTTTTTTAGATTGCCAGTTTTAATTCCAGGCTGAAGCACCCGATAGGGTGTGGGAGAGCGCGATGATGTCCGCGACAATTGCCCCGACACACCCCTCTTGCCTCTTCCATCACGCTGTGGTAGATGCACATTTTGGGTGGCTCTTGTGTTTAAAGCCTTTGATCCAATTTACTGGAAATAGAAGTTAAAGTCACGTGGTTTCTTATCGTGAAAGCACGTGGTTGATCGGAAACTTAGGCAATATTTAGGTAATGGCGGAGTATTGATGCTGCTGATTATTCGTTGTTGATGCGAAAGACAGAAATATACGTTTTAAAATCCGTTCCTCGAAACAGCATCCCTGTATGTGCGTGATCTTATACATGTGTCTGTGGTTTGTCTGTAATAAGTGTATTCCAGCCCGTGGTGATCTTGTGCGGGAATATGTAGTTAAGAGAAGGTTTGAAATTCTCCCTGATATTATACTGTCAAAGTTTTGATGCCGCTTCATTGGTCCGTTGGTTAATGATCTGTATACACGGTAGAACGACGGTGTTCTTAATCAAAGTTAGGACAATATAGCTGTCTATAATTATTGTTTGGTTTAAACAGCTCTATGCCTTGCGGAAATTAAGTAAACTAATTCCGCCAAGCTGGACTGTGTTTTCCGGGTGGGCTGACTGCCAAGCATCCTCCTCTGTGGGTAGGCCTAGTCCCATCCCTACCTAGATCAAACTTAATTTATTATAATACAGCTCGGAAAATGTGTGCATCAGTTTACAATTACAATACCGTCGTATGGAGATTGTGAATACAATCAACCTGAGTGTCTATGTTTCTGTCATGTTGATGATTTTCATTGATACGCGTGGCTGTTTATCTGTGGATGGTTCTTGTGCTGTTGTGAAGTGTGACGTTTTTATTACCATGGGGCGGGGCGGGTAACTGAAGTGCGGTGTCAACTTTATCGGACATGATGTATTTCACTCTGTAATGGCCGAGCCCATAGGTGGGACAGAGTTACTTTAGAGCGTGGATGACGAAGAAGGGTGCTGTCATAACTTTAATCAATCCATTATCGAATTCAACTTTTCAGTAGAAAAATCCTACTCATGACGGACGCCAGACTGTGGGCATCTTGCTCTCTTAATAATATTGACTGTTATTATGTGTGAATGATGTATACTGTTTTAGCTATTTCCATACGATGGTTCATGGGTTGGGGGGATGGGGGTGGGGGCGGGGGTGCTGGTTGGGAGAATCCCCCACGAAGCGTACTGTAGATGGCTGCGGAATTGGTCCTTCTTTCCGTATGATCAGTTTTCCATAAACCGGATAACAAGGTGATTGCGGAAAAAGTTGACTGGTGTTGATGGCCGCAGTGTTCTGTTGTGGGGAAGTCCGGTTGTGGCGTGATGCTGCATGGTGTACTGTGGATTGGGTATATCCAGGTTTCTACACTGGTGAATGCCGAGTCTGTTGCGGTTGCAGAAAAGTCAGGATTGCGGAAAGTGATGAACTTCCTGCATCTATGCGGGAGGGAATGTTGTGGAAAAATATGTCTC
>JAVVLW010005146.1:0-10622 GCA_034401795.1 Chaetoderma sp. LZ-2023a
GGCGTTGTTGTGGCCCCCACGATGGGATTGGCCACACCCTCTTCCTCTAGACGCGTGATTTTGACTGGCATAAGCATCTCATAAAACAGCATTTAAAGTCAAGTCCATCAGCTATAGGCGGCACACCGCAGCTGAAGGCTGCTGGGCATGCACATTCCATAATAATAACTAGCAAATATTAAGATATCTACAATATCTATGACTAATAAGTAATAGCATGTACCAATGTCAAAGATGACACCTCCACGCCCGTCTCCTCCGTAAGTACCAACTTTTTTGGAAACTAAGTCATCAAGGATTGTGGACTGACATCCGCATACAGAGGTACCTCTGACTATGTCTAACGTTCTTCTAACAAGAAACTGTGCTCGACATCCTTGGATGACGCAATCTTCCCAGGAGCTTACCATAGGTACGTGGAATGTACGTTGTCTGACTGCAACATCGAAGAGGCGGACCTTGGGTGCAGACTGTGAACACTATAAATCGATATTACATGCATTCAAGAGACTAATGTAGCTAAACACTCAGAGCAGCAACTTCAGACAGGCCATAAGCTAGTACTCATGGAACAAAAACAGCTCACTTACTGGGGATTAGGCTTTGTAATCAGACCAAGGGTATTGGACCATGTCATTAGTCTTGGATACGTCAGTGATCGCATTGGATTTATCGACCTGGCTATACCAACGTGAAAACACACCACAACTAAATGTCACATAGTCAACGCATATGGGCCAATACCGAAAGAGCAAGAGAATCCAGCAATGTTAGATTCCTTCTATGCAGAACTATGCTCCGCCATTACTATCCTAGCTAGATGGCAACTGTTCGTGTGTGGAGATTTCAACTCCAAGCTGGGTAAACTCGGCATTGCAGACAAAAGTTCAGGACTTGGCTTATGCATGGGATCGTATGGAGAGGGCACTCGTTACAGCAATGGAGATGCATTGGTGGCATTCCTTAGTTCCAATGACCTATTTGCCACAAATACGCCTGACAACATGGACTGGACGCATTGCTGAACGCAAAGCCACAAAAGGTTCTAAGGCTACAACAGCTGTCTTCAAACAAATAGATTTCATACTATGCAAGACTGCAGCAAAACGTTTACTTCGGGATGCTCAATCCTATGGAGGCACAGACTTCAATTCTGACCATAAGCCAGCCACTACACGCCTCCATATGAACCAGCTCTACCTACTGTATAAACACCATACCAGGCAAGAGGGTAGAGTCACCTACAACTCATCAGCGATACTGACACTCAAATGTCATACAAAAAGGCCCTCAGAGATCAAATAGCTAACCAAAATACTGATATCTATAGAATCACCAGCTACTAGCACCATAGGCATTCTAAAAACAACAGAACTAGGTATACTGACTACCCTCTCGTAGTAAAACTGTCAGCAGAACAGAAAGCATTACGACTGCGCATGTATCAAAGTGACCAAAGTGAAGATTGCACCAAACTACGCCAGGAACTCAATAACATTCTGCGCCACATTAGCAAATGCTTAAAAGATCTTGCTATCCAACAAGCAGACTCCCTAGCAGATGAAATCACTGCCACAGATGACTGCCACAAAATGTTTTGGGCAGCCCGTTCCCTGAGAGTTACGGACTACACACCACCACTTACTGTACACAACTCTGAAGAGCATTTTATCCGGACTGACCAAAGCCGAGGCAATTCGAGAATGGTTCAAGGAACAGTTCACTGATCACGATGATGAGCCCTCGCACCCATTCTCAGGAGATCCCAGGCCATTACCAACACCAATTAATACAGCAGAAGTTGAGAAGGCACTTAAAGCCCTGAAAGATGGACGTGCATCTGGACCTAATGACATGAGAAATGAACTATTCAAATATGCAAGTGACATTATCTCAAAACCGATCACGCACCTAATCAATTTAGCTTTTATGCACCACCTTCACATCGACGCTGTAGGCCAAGGCACCCTTATCACGCTATCCAATCCCAAGAAGCCTGGCCCCCAGCCAATCTGCGGCCCATTGTGCTCCTTAACAGCATGTGGAAATCCTATCCAAAGTTACTCATGCCGCATCCGAGACAAGATCGATGACTTCAATGGATCATGTCAAAGTGGCTTCAAATGTGGACGCAGCTGCACATACATTGTATGGGCTCAACGCATGCTTGTGTCGGTAGTCATGTTCAAATACTGGGAATTCCACAAAATGGGCATTGACATGTCATGAGCCTTTGACACAATTAGGCACTCAAAGATCCTGGATGTACTACGCCAGGCCAATTGCAATGAAGATGAGCTATGACTAGTAAGACTGCTTACCGACACCAAGCTGAGAGTACGAGTCAAGTCAGTGAAGTCTGTAGATTTTGAGACTGCAATTGGCTCCCCACAGGGAGATGGTCTATCCCCCGTGCTTTTCACCTGTTACCTGGCTGCTGCATTGAAATCCGTGCAGGAAAATGCCACAAGACCAAACACCCTGATGTCAATACTGGGCATGCCACTAGAGATGGAATATGCCTACGATGTGGACTTTATAGACGAGGAAAAGAAACCCATTGACGAACTTCTCCCAATAGCTGCAAGCAAACTAAAAATTGAGAATCTCTTCAACCCATTGACGAACTTCTCCCAATAGCTGCAAGCAAACTAAAAATTGAGAATCTCTTTATGAATGAATCCAAAACAGAGTCCATCCACATACACCTCTCTACAAAGCATGAAACTAAAGAAAATGACGATCCACTCCAGGGCGGCAAACCATGGAGGAAAAGTAAAACCCTGGGCTCACTGCTTTGCAGTACTGCTGGCATTGCTGCATGCTGCATCGTCGGGAACATAACTTTCCAGTCCATCTGGAAGCTATGGATTCGTAGATCAAAGATGCCCTTGGTAAAAAGACTACGTTTATACAATGCAACCTGCTATCCTTGATGATGTATAACTGTACCAGCTCCAAAGGCAACTCTAGACAAACTAGACATGTACCACTGCAAACACCTACGCACCATCACTGGACACTGATGGTCAGACAGCACCATTTCCAACGATGCACTATACATGACATGTAATACGTCGCTGCTGTCAGTAAAAGTCGAACAGCAAAGATGGTCCATGTTTGGCCATGTGCTAAGGATGCCAGAAGACACACCAGCACAGAGAACCTTGGAATTCGCCCTACTCGGAGCCAGCAAATACAGAGCCAGGAAAGGACTTCATTGCATAAATCTGCTAAGCATGCTACGAGGTGGCCTCAAGAAAACAGGATTAGGTACACTCAAGTCAAGTATCGACCTGAGGAAGCTAAGGATTTTGGCCGAGAACAAGACACAGTGGGCAAAAGCGAAGGACTAATTGCAGCTGTAGGATGTTTCTTCTACTACAACCGCAGAATACAGTAATCATACAATGTCAAATCCTCTCTTCCATATCTGCTAATTATAAGCTTAAGACATCGACGAGACGAAAAGCCTACGGCTTAAGTCCTGAGCAAATGCTGATAATGATGATGATGAACGAACAAATATAAAAAGTACAATGACGGGCCACCAAGCAACTGCCGGGTATGAAAGATCTTCCGTATCAGGAAAGGCTACGTAGATTAAAGCTCCCATCACTAAGTCATAGAAGGATTCGCAGAGACATGATCGAAGTCTATAAAATACTGCATGAGAAATACGACCGCAAAGCAGAACCTTTCCTCAAGTTGTGGAAGGACATGGCACCACACTCAGGGACTCGAGGTAATCAAAACAAACTCTTCCCACAAACAGCGAAAAGTGGACTACGAAAAAGTGCATTTGTGCTAAGAGTGGTAAATCTATGGAATAATCTGCCCGATAGTGTTGCAACCGCACTGAGTGCAAATAGCTTCAAGAACAAACTCAACAAACATTGGGAAAACCAAGATATAGTATATGTAGACTTCAAAGCCCCAATCACCGAAAGTATCAACCCGTACTGTGCTAGAAATCAACTCTAAGTAACTCTAATTAATACAGATTTCATGCTTGCAGTCTTAAATCCATATTATAACCCTACTACCACTGAGGTTGCACATAACCAAGGCTATACCCTGCACCCATTTGACTTAAACTTATCCCAATATGACCATGCTAACACTAGAAATTACCTAAATATAGCTGTACCAACCTGACAGAGTAGAGGAAAAAGCTGATAGCCTTTTCTCTTCCCCAGATTGGACGGTACCTGCTGGCCAAGAAAACACTTTTCTTCAGCTGGCTTAAGCTTTCCCACTGGAATTGATATTTCCTCCGACATACTTAACAAGAAACGCCACTCAAGGTGGTCTATAAAAGCCCTGAGCCAAAGATTCACCCGATCCTGCAAGGGAAGAGGTTCTCGCATAGCATAACTGACTGCATCCTTCTGCAGCCACCCGAGGCCTTAACCCGCAAAACATTCTAACTAGCTTAAACCACTGCTCCCTCTAAAAAGTGTTAGAGTTAGACACACACAGAAGGCCCGCCTCTGGACGCCCGCTGAGAACTTCGGATCAATTAGGCAGCAACGACTAAAAACTTCTTCCTCCTCCCGTGTGTTCCTCCAAACACTAAAGTATAACTCTCTTCCCATCTCACTTTAAGCAAACCATTTGATGTCATTAGCTTTTAGTGCACGTTTTGTTGCTGGTTTGTAGGTGATGGTATGGCGGCTTGTCTTTTCATCCGGGGCCTGGATGCGATATTTAACATCTAATTTCTGCTCCATGTTGTCATATATATGCTGAAGCATTCTTAGGCGACAGTCATGACAGCGCTTCTGACACTTAAGTGGTTGGAAAATGGTGTCTCACAGCTTTCCAATCTCAGGTGTAGAGGTTCAACATATAATGACGGATTGTTGAGCTCACTCTCAACCCAAGCAATTACACTGTCTAATGGAAGCGAGCGCCCACGTCCTAGCATCATGCGAGTAGTTATTGGGCTTAGGTAAACGGGGTGGGGTGGGGGTTCTATTGGTCCCTTCTATAAACAGGGGGGGTTCAGGTCGATAAACGGGTAGGGGAAATCCTATGAACGGGGAACCGGAAATAGGAACAGGAAACACCACTTCCAGACCAGAAACCCTCACTTCTGGATGGAAAAGGTCACTTCCGGACCAGAAATGTCCACTTCCGGACCGGAAACCCCACTTCCAGACCGGAAATGCCCAATTCCGGACTGGAACTCCACTTCCGAACCGGAAACTCCACTTATATTAAAAGGTGAATGAGAGTGTAAATCTATGCTGATTATGTATTGTCACACTTTCTACAAAAGTTGAAACAATTTAAAAACGAATGTCATTTTCAAGGAAAGATTCTCATGAAAGGTTTTTAATTGTCAGAGTTGCTTTAAGAAAACATTTTAGACCAGAAGATCTTATGACTCCCGGTCTTACCGAACCACTATCTTCTGGTCTCAAAAAGCAGGTGGCCACAATGGACAGATTTATTCAGATGTTCAGCCATTAGAACACATTCATCAGTGGAGTTGCCTGTATGCAAATAACGTATTGATGACATCACGATTGTTCCCCTCATCTAAAGGAGTAATTATCTTGCCGAGTTCCTTTTTCCAGACAATAATGATCCTCCATGACCGTGAGTCGTTTGAAAATTACAGCTGAGTAAATCAGTGTCGACCGACTGTCTTGAATAGCTAAAATAGCCAGATAATATACAAGTACTCAGCGATTTGCTGTAACAATGAGCGTTACCTGGAATGCTGTAAATATTAAAGCTGATAATGGCTATAAGGACTTAAGAGATGTCACTACCGGTATTGAGAGATCCAGTGGTATATTGCAAGGATCTAGCACTACTGGAGGAAACAGCTTCATATTTATAGGTTTGATGAAGGCGGTGTTCAGTACTAGAGGTGGCTTTTCTCCGGCGGCCTGGTGCGGAGGCCCATTTCGCATAAAAAAGGCGGATCCAGAGCGGACGCTACGCTTTTTTTAATGCCATTTAATCCCACAAGGGATCTTTTCAGTTTCTTTGGGGGTAGCCATTCCATTGGACGCGAAGGGCAGCATCAATTTCCGAATGTGCAGCTTCTGTTGGAGCTGTTAAAATGGGTCCACTTCAAATTCGTTATTGCGGGACATTTCGAGGCTCTGAATGAGATTTTCTTGATACCATAAGGGCAGGATGTGACTCATTCAATAACAGGGACCGGTTAACAGGATAGGACGTACCACTGTTCATGTCCACACATGTTTTTGAGTTGAGCAGACAGTTCATTATCTGGTATACGTGCTAGTTTAACGGTTGGAATTCCTTTGCATCAGGATTGAGCGGACATACTGCAGATGTCATCTTGTTGACATTCGCCACTGAATGAGATTGTCTACTGCCACGTTTCGTGTCCCATCTGTCCGCAATACAAGCACTGCATTTGACACTCGGGTATGAAATTGGGCGTGAGTAATTACATGGTTTTGGCATTATTCAACTGTAAACTTTGTGTTTAGCGGTTGTGATGACAGAGGACGCAGTGGTGACGGGTTGAACCAGTGAAGGAATTATGGACAATCTGGCTATGTTGGTATTGGAAGATTATTAAAAGCAGTCTCGATTGTATCATTTTCATCACCTGAGCCAACTGGCGGTGAGCTGAACTCCATCGTTTTCTAGCTTTGAAGACGACTGTGAAACCATGCTGATGGGGGCATGCCACCCTTGCTTTATTACCGAGGTTCTTATCCACCTTGTTTCTTGGTCTGCTGCAATTCCTTTTAAATTCTCTACATTGTGCTTGGACCCGTTGTTCAAAGTTCCTCAACGGGCTGTATATCCCAGCATGCTATCTTCTCTCTGTGAAGGTAGTTGTCGATAGGAAGTGGTGTTCGCAAATTCGGTCCGATTCTGTATGTTGACCTGATGGAGATGATCTTGCAATTTCGAACGGGGTTTGCTCCAATGAACTTGTCAATAGTGATGTAGTTCAGTGCCTTAGCCTGGTTTGAATCATATACTCTTGTGACCAGACGACGTTTCCAAGGAGAACTATGAAGGGTTTCTTGGTCTCCATCTGATATTTCTTAAGCGGATAGGACTGATTTCCGCTTCAGCCACACTTTTCTTGAGGTGTTGCACACAGTTGTGAGTGTCAATGTATCTCTTATCACTTAAGACCTGTACCAGATGAGGCTGACCCATCTTTCTTCTTGACTTGCACATTCTTAGAACATTTTGTCTGGATCGTTCCCAACCGAATGGTCTGTATTCCTGTGGGGCGGTGTTATCTCTGGGTGGTGGCAGTCTATAGTAGTTGTCACCTCTGCAGGAAAAAGCTTTCATTCAAATATCATGGTAAGAAATGTTAGCATTGTCCTCAGATGAGGCAGGTGTTACACAAGTGTACTAATGCATTTACATGATCAACTAGAACGTCTAATACCTCATGGGCCATAAATGCAATCAATTCTTCAGGAATACGAGATAATACCCGGTGCTTGGTCAGCAATTCAAATTCTTTAATAAGTTCCACCCTCAGAGGTAGTGACAAATGTGTGAAGAACCAATGGTTTGTTTGTCAACTTTAAATACCATAGCATGCACAGAAATAGTGTCATAAGAGGTTATAAGTAGGTTTACCTGATTTGTCGTCATCTCTTCAAAATGTTTTCGCATAGATGTATCTGCAAGACTGCGGACGTTGGTATGTTGTATGTAGTTTAACTCTTAGCACTCCGATGTCAAAATTTTACATTTTCAAATTAAATTAAGACGAACTGGTGTTCATTTAAAAAAATTTTTTTTGTGGAAGATGGTACTGTCGTAGACAGCAACATCGTCCACCAAAAATTGTTTAAAAATGTACACCAGTTTCTTTGCTACTGGCACAATGAAAAGATAGAATGAAGACATCAGAGGGGTAAGGGCCAATAACGCATAGATATGGCAATTTGATAATTCATGCTCTTACATCTTTCACTAACGTACTGCCCATCATTAGAACCATTACAATTGAGGTGGTGATGTAGAATGTATAACTTATTTTAGGAAGGACGGTAAGAAGCCCTTTCTGGTTGTTTTATAATTTCCATTAACAGTAATAATTGTGACCGATTTCAACATTATCTTAATTTTTACTAACTGTTCCAAACTCACGGGCTACTTGTGAGAAACTACCTCATCGAGTTCAGTATATTTCCAGAGATGTTATAGTGCTTGAGTTACAGAAGTAAGCATTTATCAAATATTTCTGCAATGTCTCTTACATTTATCTGCTTACGTTGATCTAAATCTAAATAGATACATAGAAAGAAAACCATTGGAGGATTCCAGTTTCTCAGTTAATCATACGACGTCATAATCATATACGTGACGCGTATGATGATGCCATAATCAGTTATGCCATGATTGACGAAGATAAGTTCGTCACGAACACTTAATTGATGACGGAATAAGCATTGTTGTACGAATTGTGTCTTTATTATTTAATAAATATGCGGTTGAATATTCTGAAACTAATTGTGTATAATTTTCTGGAAATTGATAGTCAGGGATCGATCGATCCAAACACAGGGGTAGTGTGGGTGGAGCTGAGCTAGAGATGGGTGGAGCATAGCTAAAACCAGATTCCTCCATTCTGCCATTGATGCTCTACGATGATATAAGTAGTGTGTATGCTAGTTTAACCACGTCAGTCAATTAAACAGACCACCTGACAGGTGTTATGGGCACCTTGGAACTTGAAGTGTGTGGGTGGGAAGGGCTGACATTATCCCAACCACCCCCTTCCTCTATCTGACTTCATACCAGTGTCACATCGATGGCATTAAAACTAGTGGGGTGCAATGCAGAGGCTGGCCGGAAAAGGTCTGGTCTCTTCTCCCATAAGACAGGTCTGGTTTTGGGAATGTTCCCCAACCAGAAATTTCTGGAAAATAGACTTAACACCACTACTTTACTTTATGGAGTAGGACGTTTTACAAAAAAGGATGACCTCCTTGGTGTCGCCCCCTCCACCCCACAACACTACAAATTTGGGCCCCATTGGTAAATCTAGTAATATTAAGGGAGAATGTGTATAATTTCAAGAGATTAGCTCATGTTTTGAGGGGGTGAGGTGTTGAGGAAATTATGAAAATGAAATGTTCTGAGAAACCATCCTCTATATTCATGTGGTCATTATATTCATTACAGCATTTTTATTAACATGATATTGTAGTCTGATGGTCTGGAAACCGTCAATTAGCTATGGTGGGTGCGTACCTACCCGGACACCATCTAAGCGTGTGCATGGATGAGTGCGGGGGTGCAGGGGAAAGCTGGTGTTAGGGATTATTAAAACATTATTTTAATAATAATTTCTTTAATTTCACAATCTAGAATTTTGCCATTTTTTTAATATGTAATTAGTACAATAAAGGGATCGATTCCTAGACTGCCCGCTTCAAGCCAAACTCCACCCACATTTTACCATCATGTATTGGAATCAATTTGAAAGTTTGAAACTATTCCCAGAATCTGTATTTCAAGCTAACTATACAGGTAAGCTGGTGAATATTTTGAAACTAATTTGACTGGCCGTTATTGCTGTTATACTCCTACTAAATTATAAATTCAATCACGACATACAATTCATTTACATTTGTGACAGACCTTGAGCTACATCATATTTATTGTGATGTCGGCAAACATGTGACAGTTGATTCATCGCAAATTTTTTCAGTTATGAGAAATATTAATGTATTAACTTTATAAAATGTTTATTTTGAAAAAATGTCAGAGGATGTTCAAATCACCTCCGTCTATATGTCCGTACGTAATCGCTTCCCAAAACAATTGGGTGGAATTCACCCAAATTGGTAGGTAAAATATCCTAAAATCTGTCCGTTATGCTGTCTCCTCTCAAACTGTTGTGTTACCCATATAACTGTGGATTGGATGATGACATTTATGTCTGGCTCCACCGCTATTCAAAGGTCAAATGTCCTAAAAATAGTCCCACATACTCTCTCCTCTCAAACCACTCGGTGGAATTCAACCAAATCTGATGCGGGTTATTCATATAATTGTTGATTGTGTGACCTCTACGTGTGTGTGTGCGTGCGTGTGTGCATGTGGTCAGGGTTCTATGGTTAAATATCCTAAAAATTGTCCATCACGCTATCTATTCCCAAACCGTTGTGTGGAATTCAAACAAATCAGGCA
The DNA here is from genome assembly GCA_034401795.1 of Chaetoderma sp. LZ-2023a. Lineage (NCBI taxonomy): Eukaryota > Metazoa > Mollusca > Caudofoveata > Chaetodermatida > Chaetodermatidae > Chaetoderma > Chaetoderma sp. LZ-2023a. The sequence goes on from JAVVLW010005146.1 coordinate 10,171, forward strand.
TGTGGGGTTGCCCTGTAGGTGGGGCTTAGAATACACCTTCCGTATCCTCTGCGTGTCGTAAGAGGCGACTAAAGGAGGTAAGGGTGAGGTAACCCTGACAGAAACCTCGAGTGCTGAAGACGGAGGTTCCAGGCCGCATGGCGCACTCTAATAAACCATGGATCCACGCACTTAACGCTTATGATCATGTCGATAGTCACTTACAGGACTGGCGGTATGATCAGCGAACGAAAAGAAGAAGGCATGTGGGTTACCTATATAATTGCAGATTGCGTGACAACATTTATGTTTGATTTCACATCCAAGGGGTGAGGAAGGGGTTAAAAGGTCAAGAATTTGATTGTAATGCAACTCCACTGCATTGAATTCAACCAAATTTGATAGACAAGTTACACACATGATTCTGGCGTGCAAGAGAATATCCCCCCTACCCCAGGGGCCGGCTCAAGAGG
>JAVVLW010005148.1:0-5000 GCA_034401795.1 Chaetoderma sp. LZ-2023a
TGATCCCTCATTGGGATTATTGCCTTATGACTATCTGCATATGCAATAAGATAGATTGTAAGATGTGCGTGCGTGCGTGCGTGCGTGCGTGCGTGCGTGCGTGCGTGCGTGCGTGCGTGCGTGCGCGTGTGTGTGTGTGAATTACCTGTAACTATTTACAAATATACAATATATATATATATATATATATATATATATATATATATATATATATAACTATTCACACGCACGCACGCGCGCACGCACGCATATATATATATATATATATATATATATATATATATATATATATATATATATATATATATAAGCGTGCGTGCGTGCGTGCGTGTGTGCGTGCGTGCGTGCGTGCGTGCGTGCGCGCGTGTGTGTGAATGACCGTGTACGACCTTGCACGTATATATGTACATGTATGTATGTATCTATGTATGTGTGCGTGCGCGCGCGTGTGCGCGTGTGCGTGCGTGCGTGCGTGCGTGTGTGTGTGAGGGCCTCGGGAAGATCAGTTTACTGACGATGTATACCCTCCTTAAATAAAGATTATTATTATTATTATTATTATTATTATTATTATTATTATTATTATTATTATGCTGACAGCATAATCATAACGTCATGAATGATTCGATTATGCCCGTCCTTAACGCTTAATAGTCAGAGACGTTGTACGAATTATATGTGTTTGCTATTTAAGAAACATGCTGTTGACAATTTTTAAACTAATATGACTGGGCGCTGTTGCTGCCATGCAACACCCAGTCACAACACCGAGTAAATTAGTATCAAAATATTTAACAGCTTACCTATATAGTTTTCTGGAAATCGATAGTCACGGGGTTCAGAGATCGATCGATCCCAACCAGAACGAGGTGTGGTTGGAGTTTAGCTAGAGATGGTCGTCCATTGGTTGTTGTTCATGGTACACAGCGAATTAAATGACAATCTGACGAGATGGTAGTTTAACTTCGACTGATGGACATATGTGAATATGGGAATGAGAGACTAGCTACTTATCGGTTTCCATTATTGTTCGCAGATGACAGTCGACCTGGCGAGCCTGATCATAAATCATGAATCTATTTGCTCAGTAATCCTATGACGTCATCATCAACTAAGTGACGTGTAGGATGGCGCCATAATCATTACGTCATGAATGACTTGATTTAGTCCGTCTTAACCGCTTAATAGTCCGCCAGGTTGTATGAATTGTATGTCTTTACTATTTAATAAACATGCTGTTGAATATTTTGAAACTAATTTGACTGGGCGCTGTTACTGCCGTTACAGTTACCTATATAGTTTCCTGGAAATTGATAGTCAGGGAGTTCGGGGATCGATTCCAACACGGCCGACGCGTGGGTGGAATTTAAATAAGGATGGGCGGGGCCTAGCTAAAACTGGAAAGGTCCATTTATGTAAATGATCATCCTACACGTCACGTAGGTAATTATGACGTGATATATGATAGATGGATAAACTGGAAAAGTATATTCCAGTGTGTGTCAGAGACCCACACTCGTGAAATCCTCACAGACAAAAAAGAATCTTGTACTGCGGTTTTAGTGTGTTGGAAGGGTTTGCGGGCTATGATGCTAGGAATTTCTACCAGTTGTGGGTTTGATTCCCGTCACTGTTAAATACTGTAATACCACGAATCTTTGTATAACTGGGATTTCCGAGAATCCAGCATGTGGTGTGATAGGTCAGGCATCGAGCTAGTCTCCCCAAATTATTCACAGTCATGGTTGAGTCACGAGATCAGAAATACTGTTCTAAATGAGTTGTGTAGTCTTAGAGGTGAAACCGTAACACGGTTGGCAAACAAGAATATGAATTGAAATATGCCGGGTATTTCTGTTTAATAAGACTAATCATAACGGATTTGTTGATGGAAAACCTTAAAGAGCGCATCAATTTGTAGCAGATACCACCGGATTGCACCGGATTAATTCATCCCATAGAGTTAGACACTATTGGGGGATTCCATCTATGGCACACAGTCTGCACACTACCTCACTTCCTAATAACCCTAATCTATTCATAAGAATAAATGCCATTGGCTAAAAGTTTTGTGATAAGTTTTATGATTGGTCGATACACCATCACGAAATTAGCTGTGTTATCTGACAGTGAATCAAAGTCAAATGCATCTTTGCATATAAGCTGTTGTCTGCCTCAGAAAGCCATCTCTCAATCATCTGATGATTCTAGCATCAGTTTATTGTTAGTAGGTTCAATAGCTACTCTTAAAGGTGCATATTCGTAGCAAAATACGTAAAATAAAATTGTCAAAATTGTATACGTTTAGAGGCTTAAATTGTGTGCCTGGACGTAATGAAATGAAATAAATCTTAACATTGGATCATTTCATTACGTATGAATTAATATAATTTTTTAAGTTGGGAAATTGAATTGGAGATACGAGTCAACTCAATTCAACTTTGCAATTAAAAAAATTAAAATAATTTATGGGGAAAGAAGTCATGATATGCTAAGATTTATTTCGTTGCATTACGTCCAGTCACACAATTAAAGCCTCTGAAAGTATACAATTTAACCCATGTTGTGTCACCTTAAGCCTTTAATGGTCAAGTTGGTGAAACCGACTGCTGAAGTGATCTTGAGAAATGTCCATTTGCAGGCTAAGAGAAGAATATTTGTGAAAATGTACCACTGGAATGACTGGATCGGTAACCGAGCAAGTCATTCCTGTGGTAAATTTTCCAAAATACTCTTCTTGGTCTGCAATTGGACATTGGCTAAGCAGAAATTTAAATTTTCTTGACCTCTATACATTTTTACGAATGCCCATTTGAAGGAAAACATAAATCTAATTTTTTTTTGTAAATTTTCGTTATAAATTTACAAAATTACTCTTTTCGGTTGCAAAAATCTAAATTTCCTTGAGAAGTATTGGCAATTAAATGGTTAATTGAAATAAATATTTTTTTGAGCGCTGTAATACGCTGTTAGCACAAGAGGGGTTAAATAATTCTATTTTCAAGTATTTTGATGTGAATATGCACCTTTAAGCCAGGTTTTCACAATCACATTAATCTGATCAGATTTGTTGAATTGGATAAAATCTGACCGTTTTAAACATAAAATCTGAAGTCGGAAGTGTGAAGGCGAATCTGATGGTTTTCCAGATTTGTCGATTTTAATAAAATCTGACTGCAAACCAAAAATCTGAAGTCTGAAGTCTGAACGCGAATCTGATGGTTCTTAATATAATCGGACCGTGTAAAACAAAAATCTGAAGCCTGAAGGGTGAAGGTGAATCTGATTTTTCTTCAGATTTTTCCATCAGATTTTTTCATCAGATTTTTTCTTCAGATTTGTCTGACAGAGTAATCTGACAGATTAATCTGATCGTGTAAACGCCTGTCAGATTCGCGTTACGACGTCAGATTTGTCTGACAGATTAATCTGTCAGATTGATATGATCGTGAAACCCAGGCTTTAGTCATTGATTGGTGTATAGAACTGTGCCGTCGTATGTAAAACTGTCTTCAAATTTATTAAGTTATCTGTGACGTCTTACGGAAAAGTTCCGTAAATTTATTAAGCTATCTTCGTTATTAAAAGTTGTAAAGTTAATTAAGGAATTATTTACTCAAGCGCAAGAGGCTCTGTATTTAGGCATAATCTATTCTAAAATCAGTGACAAAGAGGAAATCACTTTCCCGAATCTTGATCTTGTGATCAGCCACGGATCTAAGAGGGTGGTGGTGGGGGTAGGGTGGTGGTGGTGGTGGTGGTTGGGAGTAGAAGAGAGGCGATCTGGTCGCAACAAAAGAAATTCACAACTAGGTGTGAAAATCTTTAATGTAATGATTTCTTTTGTTACGACCAGCTCTTCTCTGTTCTGATTAGATGTTAGATATAGAGGGCGTGGCCATAAGTCATTAAATCACGTGTCTCATGTCATCCAATCAGGTGAGCTTAAGGGTAATTATGGTCCTATCGCACAATGATGAGTGGCAAGGGTCAATGAGGGTAATTAAGCGACTTTACAAGGGGACGATCTCGCACAATGCGCAAAAAGGATTATGTCTGCACAATCATTGCACACACGATTTTAACACCTAGGTGTGAATTTCCTTTGTTGCGACCAGATCACCTCTCTTCTACTGTGGGGTGGGATGGGGTGTGTGGGTGTGGTGGGGTGGGGTGGTTGTGTGTGGTGGTGGGGGGCATCTATCATATGCCGTCATAATGAACTACATGATGTGTAGGGTGACGTGATAATCAATTACAGCATGAATGACTCGATTTAGTCCGTTTTAAATGCTTAATAGTCCGACACGTCGTACGAATTGTATGTCTTTACGATTTAATAAAGATTCTGTTGAATATTTTGAAACTAATTTGACTGAGTGCTGCAACAGCACTCAGTCAAATTAGTTTCAAAGAATTCAATGGCATACCTGTCTAGTTTTCTGAAAATTGATAGTCAGTGAGTTCAGGGATCGATCCCAACAGGTGTGGGTCAAACCTAGCTAGATCTAGGTGGAGCATAGCTAAAACTGGACAGGTCAGTTTTACAGGTGAACTATTCCTAAATATGCATTCATAGTTCAAAGATACCCTTGACAAAAAGACTACGTATCCTTAATGTTGTATAACTGTAACAGCTGGGCCGCTCCAAAAGCAGCTCTAGACAAACTTGATGCCTGCCACAACACCGCCGCACCATCACTGGACACCGATGGCCAGACCGCATAATTACCAACGATGCACTATTTTAGATGTGAAATACATCGCCGCAGTCCATAAAATTCGCCCATCAAAGATAGTCCAATCTTGGCCATGTGCAAAGAATGCCAGATGACACTTCAGCACAGACAGCCTTGGAATTCTCCAGCAAATATAAAGCCAGGAGAGGATGTCATTGCATATGTATGTTAGCATGTTGCGACGTTACGTCAAGAAAGCAGCATTCAGTGCACTCCGATCAAGAATGGACCTGAGGAAGGCACAAATTCTGATTGAGGACA
>JAVVLW010005148.1:10000-13324 GCA_034401795.1 Chaetoderma sp. LZ-2023a
ACACGCACACGCACACGCACACGCACACGCACACGCACGCACACACACACACACACACACGCACACTCGCACGCAGGCATACATACACGCAAGCGTTCGCGCACAGGCATGTATGCATGCGGGTACGCACACCCTCACATACTAACACACGCATGCACACGGACGCACGCACTCAATGCGAAAATGTGTTGTACATCTGAACAAGGACAGACATCTGAAATTGACAACATATAATGTGTACCTATAACAGATAGACACGCTCGAATTAACGCCAAAATTAACTGCAGGGCGATTAGCACCACGTTGCATAGAACAAATTGGTTTGAAGTGTATTGTTAATTAATTGTTATTTCGTGTCTTATTTTTCATCACCTTATTACATGATAGCATATTCTTGATGTCAGATCTCACAGATTCAGCAGCAAAGAGATAAATCCAAGGATTGATTGCAGAGTTACTGAAGCTAAGCTGGGAAAACACCTCCACTAAATAGACTTGGATTGGATCATATGTTATATTGAGCACGTATACACGAAACGCTTGGACAATATATGGAGCTACAGTTATGAGGAACGTCACAATGACAATAGCCAATGCACGAGAATCTGTTTGTCGACGCAGCTGCTGAACTCGCTCATCTTCTGACGTCACGGTAGCAGAGCGTGTTACCACAACTACCATCTGCTTAGCAATATGAAAGGCACTGGTGATTAAGAAAGGCACAGAAAAATAAACTATTATAACCCAAGAGATGTAGATTTGTGAGTTTCCTGAATACGAACTCACATATATATCTTTGCCTTCTACGTTTGATATATTCACCGCAATATAATAGTATCCAGATAAGATGGCTTGGATAGAATTGGTCCCCCAGATTGTTAGACAGATCTTAAACAGGCGACATGTAGTCACATTAGAATGAGACTTCAGTGGATACACCAACTGGAGGTATCTGAAAATAAAATATACAAATAATGTAGGATACTAATTGCAGATAATATAACACGCATACCGACTATCAGAAGTAGCGCTCATAACTAAAGTATCAATAAACAATATGAAGAGTTCGTTTGGCTGGCCGGGAGCACCTTTCCTGTTTTAGCTATGCCCCGCCCATCTCTAGCTAAACTCCGCCCACACCTCGCTCGTGTTGGGATCGATCGATCTCTGAACACTCTGACTATCAGTTTCCAAAAAAATACACAGCTAAGCTGTTGAATATTTTCAAACTAATTTGACTGGGTGCTGTTGCTGCCTAAGGCAGCAACAGCGCCCAGTTAAATTAGTTTCAAAATATTCAACAGCATGTTTATTAAATAGCAAAGAATTACAAAGACATGCAATTCATACAACGTGTCGGACCATTTGAGATTTGTTGACGGTCTATATGGAAACCTTTGTGACGTAATGATTATGACGTCATCATACATACGCGGATCTGATTATAACGTAATTCTATATGGAAACCTGTGTGACGTAATGATTATGACGTCATCATACATACGCGGAGCTGATTATGACGTCATACGAGGTCTGAAGATGGATGGATACTCTGGAAAGCTAAATTGGCCGTCATGGCAGGCCTGTCTTTCAGAGCGTTAAGCCGACACAGGATAGGTTAATCCTGTAGCCGTGGCTCACTAAGCGCGTTATCTAAGGACAATTTCGTACTAACAAGCATGGGTGAAATCCAAGCTCCTAAATCGGCCTTATCTTTTTACACTATACTCTCACTTGTAATCCCATTTCTGCTTTATCTAAATTCTAAAATTACTTATCCAAATCTCATCACTATTTACACTATTATTATTATTATTATTATTATTATTATTATTATTATTATTATTATTATTATTATTATTATGTACAAACTTATTTTATTTAATATATAAACCGCCTCTTGATTTGTAGAAATGAACTATGTTTGCTTGCAAAGCGGGAGACACACCAGCAAGAAATATCTTAAAGTGTTCCCACTTTAATAAAAAAAAAGGTAAGATCTCATTTGGAATATCCTTTAGTGACATTTATGATAAATGTGCGAAATAGCGACGAGTTTGACATAGGCCATTATTTCCAATTATCCAAACAACCCTTTCCATTTTCGTACAACTTTGAATCATATTTGCTCATGACTGTAATTCTTCAGTACTGAGAGGTCTGACCAATGGGGAGGAATACAGTTACATGTAACATCATATGATTTCAGAATTACAGATATCTTTTGGTTGATTTACTTAATTTTCCGTGGGTTTCAAGGAAATATATCATAATATTTCCTGAGGAGTCGTGTATTTCACAACCGCCTTCTTTGCTGGACAACATGGCTACCAAGCTTTTGGCCAACCAGCTTCTGATCACAGGTATGGCGTCGGGTCGTAATTGAGGTAAGTTTGGGGCAATCAGTCTCTCTCCTGGTCCGACGCTGCACAGTTTGGTAATACGCTAGTGCCTGTCAACACGAATCAAAAATACAGTGAAGCGAGAGAACCCGGTCAAACTCGCCACTGTTTGTGGGAACTAGTTCGACAGACTTACGTGATGTGAGCCACACGACTTGGCATGGCGTAACTTTGTCTCCGAAAGCTCAGTGTTCTTCCATGATCCAATCGCACATGGGCAAATAGCTTCTCTTCAGCAATGCTTTCACTTGTCTTATAGTCGGAGAGCATGTTCACACACAACATGATGTCCTACAGATCTCAAACTGGCAAACAATACTGGCTTAATCTGAGCCAAGTATGTCGATACTTTAGTACGTGCGCAATCAAGATCAGAACACTACTTCCCATGCTATTTGAAACAGTAAACATTTAACACTTGAGAAACCGGTACATTTCTCATAATGACACGGTTTAGCATGTGGAGCCCCTGTTTAAGACTATATGCTCAGCCTCAACGTGGCGCAGGGGTGTAACCCACTGGGTGTCAATCAATACATTTGGAGGGGCTAACCAGAGCATTATGCACACCGCTAATGAAATGACACTTGGAGATCGAATCAACCGAAATGGGGCCCGCCCTGTGAGGATCCGCCAGGAAGGTGCAGCGCCGGGCTCCACGCCTCGAAGGAGCCCACCCTCAGCTACTGGAGGTCCCATCAACTTGTCTTGTGGAGCCAGGGGACGAGGATGGAGAGCTACTGGCCAACCGAAAGAAAAGACCAAACCCAAAGAGAACCCCAGTATCAACATGATGCACTGGAACGCAGAAGGGGGTACCAACAAGAAATCAGAGCTCGAACAGTTCCTGTACGAAAACAACATTGATATCTGCTGCATCCAAGAGACACACCTGCACGAAGGAAAACATCGTCGTGTCGTG
>JAVVLW010005155.1:0-17752 GCA_034401795.1 Chaetoderma sp. LZ-2023a
GCATGACACGTGTGTTATCACCCGCATACTGTAATGCACATACATCTGACATTGAATGCTTCATCACCCGCATACTGTAATGCACATATATCTGACATTTAAGTCTACATCACTTGCATAATGTAATGCACATACATCTGCCATGTAAGTCTTCACCACTCGCATACTTTAATGCACATACATCTGACATTTAAGTCTTCATCACCCTCATACTGTAATGCACATACATCTCACATTGAAGGCTTCATCACCCGCATACTGTAATGCACATACATCTGCCATTTAAGTCGTCATCACCCGCATACTGCAATGCACATACCTCTGGATTTAAGTCTCATCACCCGCATACTGTAATGCACATACATCTGCCATTTTAGTCTTCATCACTCGCATACTGTAATGCACATACATCTGGCATTTATTTCTTCATTACCCGCATACTGTAATGCACATACATCTGACATGTAAGTCTCCATTACCCGCATAGTATCTTGCACGTACATCTGACATTTAAGTCTTCATCACCCGCATACTGTAATGCACAGACATCTGGCATCTACGTCTTCATAACCTGCATAATGTAATGCACAGACATCTGACATCTAACTCTTCATCACCGGCATACTGTAATGCACATACATCTGTCATTTAAGTCTATATCACCCGCATACTGTAATGCACATACATCTGACATTTAAGTCTTCAAAACTTGCATAGTGTAATGCACAGACATCTGACATTTAAGTCTTCATTGCCCGCATACTGTAATGCACATAAATCAGAGATTTAAGTCTTCATCACCCGCATATTTTAATGCACATTCATCTAACATTTAAGTCTTCATTACCCGCATACTGTAATGCACATACATCTGAAATTGAAGGCTTCATCGCCCGCATACTGTAATGCACATTCATCTGACATTTAAGTCTTCATTACTTGCATACTGTAATGCACATACTTCTACATTGTAAGTCTTCATCACTCGCATACTTTAATGCACATACATCTGCCATTTAAGTCGTCATCAGCCGCATATTGTGAAGCACATACATCTGGCATTTAAGTCTTCACCACCCGCATACTGTAATGAACATACATCTGACATTTAAGTCTTCATCACCCGCATATTTTAATGCACATACATCTGACATTTAAGTCTTCATCACCCGCATACTGTAATGCACATACATCTGACATTGAAGGCTTCATCACCCGCATACTGTAATGCACATACATCTGACATTTAAGTCGTCATCACCCGCATACTGTATTGCACATACATCTGACATTTAAGTCTTCATCACCCGCATACTGTATTGCACATACATCTGACATTTAAGTCTTCACCACCCGCATACTGTAATGCACAGACATCTGACATCTAAGTCTTCATCACCTGCATACTGTAATGCACAGACATATGACATCTAACTCTTCATCACCGACATACTGTAATGCACATACATCTGTCATTTAAGTCTTCATCACCCGCATATTTTAATGCACATACATCTGACATTTAAGTCTTCATCACCCGCATACTGTAATGCACATACATCTGACATTGAATGCTTCATCACCCGCATACTGTAATGCACATACATCTGACATTTAAGTCTACATCACTTGCATAATGTAATGCACATACATCTGCCATGTAAGTCTTCACCACTCGCATACTTTAATGCACATACATCTGACATTTAAGTCTTCATCACCCTCATACTGTAATGCACATACATCTCACATTGAAGGCTTCATCACCCGCATACTGTAATGCACATACATCTGACATTTTAGTCTTCGTCACTTGCATACTGTAATGCACATACATTTGCCATTTAAGTCGTCATCAGCCGCATATTGTGATGCACATACATCTGGCATTTAAGTCTTCACCACCCGCATACTGTATTGCACATACATCTTCCATTTCAGTCTTCATCACTCGCGTACTGTAATGCACATACATCTGACATTTAAGTCTTCATCACCCACATATTGTAACGAACATACATTTGACATTTAAGTCTTCATCACCCGCATACTGTATTGCACATACATCTGACATTTAAGTCTCCATCATCCGCATACTGTATTGCACATACATCTGACATTTAAGTCTTCACCACCCACATACTGTAATGCACATACATCTGACATTGAAGGCTTCATCACCCGCATACTGTAATGCACATACATCTGACATTTAAGTCTTCATCACCCGCACACTGTAATGCACATACATCTACCATTTAAGTGTCATCACCCGCATACGGTAATGCACATACATCTGCCATTTTAGTCTTCATCACTCGCATACTGTAATGCACATACATCTGGCATTTAGGTCTTCATTACCCGCATACTGTAATGCACATACATCTGACATGTAAGTCTGCATTACCCGCATAGTGTATTGCACATACATCTGACATTTAAGTCATCACCACCCGCATACTGTAATGCACAGACATCTGACATCTACGTCTTCATAACCTGCATACTGTAATGCACAGATATCTGACATCTATCTCTTCATCACCGGCATACTGTAATGCACATACATCTGTCATTTAAGTCTACATCACCCGCATACTTTAATGCACATACATCTGCCATTTAAGTCTTCATCACACGCATACTGTAATTCACATACATCTAACATTTAAATCTTCATTACCCGCATACTGTAATGCACATACATCTGACATGTAAGTCTGCATTACCTGCATAGTGTATTGCACGTACATCTGACATTTAAGTCTTCATCACCGGCATACTATAATGCACATACATCTGTTATTTAAGTCTACATCACCCGCATACTGTAATGCACATAATCTAATATTTAAGTCTTCAACACCCGCATACTGTAATGCACAGACATCTCGCATCTACGTCTTCATAACCTGCTTACTGTAATGCACAGACATCTGACATTTAAGTCTTCATCACCCGCATACTGTAATGCACATACATCTGACATTGAAGGCTTCATCACCCGCATACTGTAATGCACATACATCTGAGATTTAAGTCTACATCACTTGCATAATGTAATGCACATACATGTGCCATATAAGTCTTCATCACACGCATACTTTAATGCACATACATCTGGCATTTAGGTCTTCATTACCCGCATACTGTAATGCATATACATCTGACATCTAAGTCTTCATCACTGGCATACTGTAATGCACATACATCTAACATTTAATTCTTCATCACCCGCATACTGTAATGCACATACATCTGGCATTTAAGTCTCATCACCCGCATACTCTAATGCACATACATCTGCCATTTTAGTCTTCATCACTCGCATACTGTAATGCACATACATCTGGCATTTAGTTCTTCATTACCCGCATACTGTAATGCACATACATCTGACATGTAAGTCTGCATTACCCGCATAGTGTATTGCACGTACATCTGACATTTAAGTCTTCATCACCCGCATACTGTAATGCACAGACATCTGGCATCTACGTCTTCATAACCTGCATACTGTAATGCACAGACATCTGACATCTAACTCTTCATCACCGGCATACTGTAATGCACATACATCTGTCATTTAAGTCTACATCACCCGCATACTGTAATGCACATACATCTGACATTTAAGTCTTCAAAACTTGCATACTGTAATGCACATACATATGCCATTTAAGTCTTCATCACAGGCATACTGTAATTCACATACATCTAACATTTAAGTCTTCATCACCCGCATACTGTAATGCACAGACATCTGACATTTAAGTCTTCATTACCCGCATACTGTAATGCACATACATCAGAGATTTAAGTCTTCATCACCCGCATATTTTAATGCACATACATCTGACATTTAAGTCTTCATCACCCGCATACTGTAATGCACATACATCTGCCATTGAAGGCTTCATCACCCGCATACTGTAATGCACATACATCTGACATTTACGTCTTCATCACTTGCATACTGTAATGCACATACATCTGCCATGTAAGTCTTCATCACTCGCATACTTTAATGCACATACATCTGCCATTTAAGTCGTCATCAGCCGCATATTGTGATGCACATACCTCTGGCATTTAAGTCTTCACCACCCGCATAATGTAATGCACATACATCTGCCATTTCAGTCTTCATCACTCGTATACGGTAATGCACATACATCTGACATTTAAGTCTTCATCACCCGCATATTTTAATGCACATACATCTGACATTGAAGGCTTCATCACCCGCATACTGTAATGCACATACATCTGACATTTAAGTCTACATCACTTGCATAATGTAATGCACATACATCTGCCATATAAGTCTTTATCACTCGCATACTTTAATGCACATACATCTGGCATTCAGGTCTTCATTACCCGCATACTGTAATGCACATACATCTGACATCTAAGTCTTCATCACTGGCATACTGTAATGCACATACATCTAACATTTAATTCTTCATCACCCGCATACTGTAATGCACATACATCTGCCATTTAAGTCGTCATCACCCGCATACTGCAATGCACATACATCTGGCATTTAAGTCTCATCACCCGCATACTCTAATGCACATACATCTGCCATTTTAGTCTTCATCACTCGCATACTGTAATGCACATACATCTGGCATTTAGTTCTTCATTACCCGCATACTGTAATGCACATACATCTGACATGTAAGTCTGCATTACCCGCATAGTGTATTGCACGTACATCTGACATTGAAGGCTTCATCACCCGCATACTGTAATGCACATACATCTGACATTTAAGTCTACATCACTTGCATAATGTAACGAACATACATTTGACATTTAAGTCTTCATCACCCGCATACTGTATTGCCCATATATCTGACATTTAAGTCTTCATCATCCGCATACTGTATTGCACATACATCTGACATTTAAGTCTTCACAACCCGCATACTGTAATGCACATACATCTGCCATTTAAGTCTTTATCTCTTGCATACTGTAATGTACATACATCTGGCATGTAAGTCTTCATCACTCGCACACTGTAATGCACATACATCTGCCATTTAAGTCTCATCACCCGCATACTGTAATGTACATACATCTGCCATTTTAGTCTTCATCACTAGCATACTGTAATGCACATACATCTGGCATTTAGGTCTTCATTACCCGCATACTGTAATGCACATACATCTGACATCTAAGTCTTCATCACTGGCATACTGTAATGCACATACATCTAACATTTAATTCTTCATCACCCGCATACTGTAATGCACATACATCTGCCATTTAAGTCGTCATCACCCGCATACTGCAATGCACATACATCTGGCATTTAAGTCTCATCACCCGCATACTCTAATGCACATACATCTGCCATTTAAGTCGTCATCAGCCGCATATTGTGATGCACATACATCTGGCATTTAAGTCTTCACCACCCGCATACTGTAATGCACATACATCTGACATTTAAGTCTTCATCACCGGCATACTGTAATGCACATACATCTGTCATTTAAGTCTACATCACCCGCATACTGTAATGCACATACATCTGACATTTAAGTCTTCAAAACTTGCATACTGTAATGCACATACATATGCCATTTAAGTCTTCATCACAGGCATACTGTAATTCACATACATCTAACATTTAAGTCTTCATCACCCGCATACTGTAATGCACAGACATCTGACATTTAAGTCTTCATTACCCGCATACTGTAATGCACATACATCAGAGATTTAAGTCTTCATCACCCGCATATTTTAATGCACATACATCTGACATTTAAGTCTTCATCACCCGCATACTGTAATGCACATACATCTGCCATTGAAGGCTTCATCACCCGCATACTGTAATGCACATACATCTGACATTTACGTCTTCATCACTTGCATACTGTAATGCACATACATCTGCCATGTAAGTCTTCATCACTCGCATACTTTAATGCACATACATCTGCCATTTAAGTCGTCATGAGCCGCATATTGTGATGCACATACCTCTGGCATTTAAGTCTTCACCACCCGCATAATGTAATGCACATACATCTGCCATTTCAGTCTTCATCACTCGTATACGGTAATGCACATACATCTGACATTTAAGTCTTCATCACCCGCATATTTTAATGCACATACATCTGACATTGAAGGCTTCATCACCCGCATACTGTAATGCACATACATCTGACATTTAAGTCTACATCACTTGCATAATGTAATGCACATACATCTGCCATATAAGTCTTTATCACTCGCATACTTTAATGCACATACATCTGGCATTCAGGTCTTCATTACCCGCATACTGTAATGCACATACATCTGACATCTAAGTCTTCATCACTGGCATACTGTAATGCACATACATCTAACATTTAATTCTTCATCACCCGCATACTGTAATGCACATACATCTGCCATTTAAGTCGTCATCACCCGCATACTGCAATGCACATACATCTGGCATTTAAGTCTCATCACCCGCATACTCTAATGCACATACATCTGCCATTTTAGTCTTCATCACTCGCATACTGTAATGCACATACATCTGGCATTTAGTTCTTCATTACCCGCATACTGTAATGCACATACATCTGACATGTAAGTCTGCATTACCCGCATAGTGTATTGCACGTACATCTGACATTGAAGGCTTCATCACCCGCATACTGTAATGCACATACATCTGACATTTAAGTCTACATCACTTGCATAATGTAACGAACATACATTTGACATTTAAGTCTTCATCACCCGCATACTGTATTGCCCATATATCTGACATTTAAGTCTTCATCATCCGCATACTGTATTGCACATACATCTGACATTTAAGTCTTCACAACCCGCATACTGTAATGCACATACATCTGCCATTTAAGTCTTTATCTCTTGCATACTGTAATGTACATACATCTGGCATGTAAGTCTTCATCACTCGCACACTGTAATGCACATACATCTGCCATTTAAGTCTCATCACCCGCATACTGTAATGTACATACATCTGCCATTTTAGTCTTCATCACTAGCATACTGTAATGCACATACATCTGGCATTTAGGTCTTCATTACCCGCATACTGTAATGCACATACATCTGACATCTAAGTCTTCATCACTGGCATACTGTAATGCACATACATCTAACATTTAATTCTTCATCACCCGCATACTGTAATGCACATACATCTGCCATTTAAGTCGTCATCACCCGCATACTGCAATGCACATACATCTGGCATTTAAGTCTCATCACCCGCATACTCTAATGCACATACATCTGCCATTTAAGTCGTCATCAGCCGCATATTGTGATGCACATACATCTGGCATTTAAGTCTTCACCACCCGCATACTGTAATGCACATACATCTGACATTTAAGTCTTCATCACCCGCATCTTGTAACGAACATACATTTGACATTTAAGTCTTCATCACCCGCATACTGTATTGCACATACATCTCACATTTAAGTCTTCATCATCCGCATACTGTATTGCACATACATCTGACATTTAAGTCTTCATCACCCGCATCTTGTAACGAACATACATTTGACATTTAAGTCTTCACCACCCGCATACTGTAATGCACATACATCTGCCATTTAAGTCTTCATCTCTTGCATACTGTAATGCACATACATCTGGCATGTAAGTCTTCATCACTCGCACACTGTAATGCACATACATCTGCCATTTAAGTCTCATCACCCGCATACTGTAATGCACATACATCTGCCATTTTAGTCTTCATCACTCGCATGCTGTAATGCACATACATCTGGCACTTAGGTCTTCATTACCCGCATACTGTAATGCACATACATCTGACATGTACATACATCTGGCATTTAGGTCTGCATTACCCGCATAGTGTATTGCACATACATCTGACATTTAAGTCTTCATCACCCGCATACTGTAATGCACAGACATCTGACATCTACATCCTCATAACCTGCATACTGTAATGCACAGACATCTGACATCTATCTCTTCATCACCGGCATACTGTAATGCACATACATCTGTCATTTAAGTCTACATCACCCGCATAATTTAATGCACATACATCTGCCATTTAAGTCTTCATCACACGCATACTGTAATTCACATACATCTGACATCTAAGTCTTCATTACCCGCATACTGTAATGCACATACATCTGACATCTAAGTCTTCATCACTGGCATACTGTAATGCACATACATCTAATATTTAAGTCTTCATCACCCGCATACTTTAATGCACATACATCTGCCATTTTAGTCTTCATCACACGCATACTGTAATTCACATACATCTAACATTTAAATCTTCATCACCCGCATACAGTAATGCACATACATCTGCCATTTCAGTCTTCATTACCCGCATACTGTAATGCACATACATCTGACATCTAAGTCTTCATCACTGGCATACTGTAATGCACATACATCTAACATTTAAGTCTTCATCACCCGCATACTGTAATGCACATACATCTGACATGTAAGTCTGCATTACCCGCATAGTGTATTGCACGTTCATCTGACATTTAAGTCTTCATCACCCGCATACTGTAATGCACAGACATCTGGCATCTACGTCTTCATAACCTGCATACTGTAATGCACAGACATCTGACATCTAACTCTTCATCACCGGCATACTGTAATGCACATACATCTGTCATTTAAGTCTACATCACCCGCATACTGTAATGCACATACATCTGACATTTAAGTCTTCAAAACTTGCATACTGTAATGCACATACATCTGCCATTTAAGTCTTTATCACAGGCATACTGTAATTCACATACATCTAACATTTAAGTCTTCATCACCCGCATACTGTAATGCACGGATATCTGACATTTAAGTCTTCATCACCCGCATACTGTAATGCACATACATCTGAAATTGAAGGCTTCATCACCCGCATACTGTAATGGACATACATCTGACATTTAAGTCTTCATCACTTGCATACTGTAATGCACATACATCTGCCATGTAAGTCTTCATCACTCACATACTTTAATGCACATACATCTGCCATTTAAGTCGTCATCAGCCGCATATTGTGATGCACATACATCTGGCATTAAAGTCTTCACCACCGGATACTGTAATGCACATACATCTGCCATTTCAGTCTTCATCACTCGCATACTGTAATGCACATACATCTGACATTTAAGTCTTCATCACCAGCATATTTTAATGCACATACATCTGACATTTAAGTCTTCATCACCTGCATACTGTAATGCACATACATCTGACATTGAAGGCTTCATCACCCGCATACTGTAATGCACATACATCTGATATTCAAGTCTTCATCACTTGCCTACTGTAATGCACATACATTTGCCATTTAAGTCGTCATCACCCGCATACTGTATTGCACATACATCTGACATTTAAGTCTTCATCACTCGCATACTGTATTGCACATACATCTGACATCTAAGTCTTCATCACCTGCATACTGTAATGCACAGTCATATGACATCTAACTCTTCATCACCGACATACTGTAATGCACATACATCTGTCATTTAAGTCTACATCACCCGCATACTGTAATGCACATACATCTGACATTTAAGTCTTCAAAACTTGCATACTGTAATGCACATACATCTGCCATTTAAGTCTTCATCACAGGCATACTGTAATTCACATACATCTAACATTTAAGTCTTCATCACCCGCATACTGTAATGCACGGATATCTGACATTTAAGTCTTCATCACCCGCATACTGTAATGCACATACATCCGAAATTGAAGGCTTCATCACCCGCATACTGTAATGCACCATACATCTGACATTTAAGTCTTCATCACTTGCATACTGTAATGCACATACATCTGCCATGTAAGTCTTCATCACTCACATACTTTAATGCACATACATCTGCCATTTAAGTCGTCATCAGCCGCATATTGTGATGCACATACATCTGGCATTTAAGTCTTCACCACCCGCATACTGTAATGCACATACATCTGCAATTTCAGTCTTCATCACTCGCATACTGTAATGCACATACATCTGACATTTAAGTCTTCATCACCCGCATACTGTAATGCACAGACATCTGACATCTAAGTCTTCATCACCTGCATACTGTAATGCACAGTCATATGACATCTAACTCTTCATCACCGACATACTGCAATGCACATACATCTGTCATTTAAGTCTTCATCACCCGCATATTTTAATGCACATACATCTGACATTTAAGTCTTCATCACCCGCATACTGTAATGCACATAATCTGACATTGAAGGTTTCATCACCCGCATACTGTAATGCACATACATCTGACATTTAAGTCTACATCACTTGCATAATGTAATGCACATACATCTGTCATGTAAGTCTTCATCACTCGCATACTTTAATGCACATACATCTGACATTTAAGTCTTCATCACCCGCATACTCTAATGCACATACATCTGACATTGAAGGCTTCATCACCCGCATACTGTAATGCACATACATCTGACATTTAATTCTTCATCACTTGCATACTGTAATGCACATACATTTGCCATTTAAGTCGTCACCAGCCGCATATTGTGATGCACATACATCTGGCATTTAAGTCTTCACCACCCGCATACTGTAATGCACATACATCTGCCATTTCAGTCTTCATCACTCGCATACTGTAATGCACATACATCTGACATTTAAGTCTTCATCACCCGCATATTGTAACGAACATACATTTGACATTTAAGTCTTCATCAGCCGCATATTGTGATGCACATACATCTGACATTTAAGTCTTCATCATCCGCATACTGTATTGTACATACATCTGACATTTAAGTCTTCACCACCCGCATACTGTAATGCACATACATCTGACATTGAAGGCTTCATCACCCGCATACTGTAATGCACATACATCTGGCATTTAAGTCTACATCACTTGCATAATGTAATGCACATACATCTGCCATGTAAGTCTTCATCACTCG
Source organism: Chaetoderma sp. LZ-2023a (assembly GCA_034401795.1). Classification (NCBI taxonomy): domain Eukaryota; kingdom Metazoa; phylum Mollusca; class Caudofoveata; order Chaetodermatida; family Chaetodermatidae; genus Chaetoderma; species Chaetoderma sp. LZ-2023a. The sequence goes on from JAVVLW010005155.1 coordinate 11,023, forward strand.
CATACTTTAATGCACATACATCTGCCATTTATGTCGTCATCAGCCGCATATTGTGATGCACATACATCTGGCATTAAAGTCTTCACCACCGGATACTGTAATGCACATACATCGGCCATTTCAGTCTTCATCACTCGCATACTGTAATGCACATACATCTGACATTTAAGTCTTCATCACCCGCATATTTTAATGCACATACATCTGACATTTAAGTCTTCATCACCTGCATACTGTAATGCACATACATCTGACATTGAAGGCTTCATCACCCGCATACTGTAATGCACACACATCTGATATTTAAGTCTTCATCACTTGCATACTGTAATGCACATACATTTGCCATTTAAGTCGTCATCACCCGCATACTGTATTGCACATACATCTGACATTTAAGTCTTCATCACTCGCATACTGTATTGCACATACATCTGACATTTAAGTCTTCACCACCCGCATACTGTAATGCACAGACATCTGACATCTAAGTCTTCATCACCTGCATACTGTAATGCACAGTCATATGATATCTAACTCTTCATCACCGACATACTGTAATGCACATACATCTGTCATTTAAGTCTTCATCACCCGCATATTTTAATGCACATACATCTGACATTTAAGTCTTCATCACCCGCATACTGTAATGCACATACATCTGACATTGAAGGTTTCATCACCCGCATACTATAATGCACATACATCTGACATTTAAGTCTACATCACTTGCATAATGTAATGCACATACATCTGCCATGTAAGTCTTCATCACTCGCATACTTTAATGCACATACATCTGACATTTAAGTCTTCATCACCCGCATACCGTAATGCACATACATCTGACATTGAAGGCTTCATCACCCGCATACTGTAAAGCACATACATCTGACATTTAAGTCTTCATCACTTGCATACTGTAATGCACATACATTTGCCATTTAAGTCGTCATCAGCCGCATATTGTGATGCACATACATCTGGCATTTAAGTCTTCACCACACGCATACTGTAATTCACATACATCTGCCATTTCAGTCTACATCACTCGCATACTGTAATGCACATACATCTGACATTTAAGTCTTCATCACCCGCATGTTGTAACGAACATACATTTGACATTTAAGTCTTCATCACCCGCATACTGTATTGCACATACATCTGACATTTAAGTCTTCATCATCCGCATACTGTATTGCACATACATCTGACATTTAAGTCTTCACCACCCGCATACTGTAATGCACATACATCTGACATTGAAGGCTTCATCACCGCTCACTGTAATGCACATACATCTGACATTTAAGTCTACATCACTTGCATAATGTAATGCACATACATCTGCCATGTAAGTCTTCATCACTCGCATACTTTAATGCACATACATCTGACATTTAAGTCTTCATCACCCGCATACTGTAATGCACATACATCTGACATTGAAGGCTTCATCACCCACATACTGTAATGCACATACATCTGACATTTAAGTCTTCATCACTTGCATACTGTAATGCACATACATTTGCCATTTAAGTCGTCATCAGCCGCATATTGTGATGCACATACATCTGGCATTTAAGTCTTCACCACACGCATACTGTAATGCACATACATCTGCCATTTCAGTCTACATCACTCGCATACTGTAATGCACATACATCTGACATTTAAGTCTTCATCACCCGCATGTTGTAACGAACATACATTTGACATTTAAGTCTTCATCACCCGCATACTGTATTGCCCATACATCTGACATTTAAGTCTTCATCATCCGCATACTGTATTGCACATACATCTGACATTTAAGTCTTCACCACCCGCATACTGTAATGCACATACATCTGACATTGAAGGCTTCATCACCGCATACTGTAATGCACATACATCTGACATTTAAGTCTACATCACTTGCATAATGTAATGCACATACATCTGCCATGTAAGTCTTCATCACTCGCATGCTTTAATGCACATACATCTGACATTTAAGTCTTCATCACCCACATACTGTAATGCACATACATCTGACATTGAAGGCTTCATCACCCGCATACTGTAATGCACATACATCTGAGATTTAAGTCTTCATCACTTGCATACTGTAATGCATATACATTTGCCATTTAAGTCGTCATCAGCCGCATATTGTGATGCACATACATCTGGCATTTAAGTCTTCACCACCCGCATACTGTAATGCACATACATCTGCCATTTCAGTCTTCATCACTCGCATACTGTATTGCACATACATCTGACATTTAAGTCTTCATCATCCGCATACTGTATTGCACATACATCTGACATTTAAGTCTTCATCTCTTGCATACTGTAATGCACATACATCTGGCATGTAAGTCTTCATCACTCGCACACTGTAATGCACATACATCTGCCATTTAAGTCTCATCACCCGCATACTGTAATGCACATACATCTGCCATTTTAATCTTCATCACTCGCATACTGTAATGCACATACATCTGGCATTTAGGTCTTCATTACCCGCATACTGTAATGCACATACATCTGACATGTAAGTCTGCATTACCCGCATAGTGTATTGCACATACATCTGACATTTAAGTCTTCATCACCCGCATACTCTAATGCACATACATCTGACATTTAAGTCTTCATCACCCGCATACTGTAATGCATAGACATCTGACATCTATCTCTTCATCACCGGCATACTGTAATGCACATACATCTATCATTTAAGTCTACATCACCAGCATACTTTAATGCACATACATCTGCCATTTAAGTCTTCATCACACGCATACTGTAATTCACATACATCTAACATTTAAATCTTCATCACCCGCATACTGTAATGCACATACATCTGCCATTTTAGTCTTCATCACCCGCATACTGCAATGCACATACATCTGACATCTAAGTCTTCATCACTGGCATACTGTAATGCACATACATCTAACATTTAAGTCTTCATCACCCGCATACTGTAATGCACATACATCTGCCATTTTAGTCTTCATCACCCGCATACTGCAATGCACATACATCTGGCATTTAGTCCTTCATTACCCGCATACTGTAATGCACATACATCTGACATGTAAGTCTGCATTACCCGCATAGTGTATTGCACGTACATCTGACATTTAAGTCTTCATCACCCGCATACTGTAATGCACAGACATCTGGCATCTACGTCTTCATAACCTGCATACTGTAATGCACAGACATCTGACATCTAACTCTTCATCACCGGCATACTGTAATGCACATACATCTGTCATTTAAGTCTTCAAAACTTGCATACTGTAATGCACATACATCTGCCATTTAAGTCTTCATCACAAGCATACTGTAATTCACATACATCTAACATTTAAGTCTTCATCACCCGCATACTGTAATGCACGGATATCTGACATTTAAGTCTTCATCACCCGCATACTGTAATGCACATACATCTGAAATTGAAGGCTTCATCACCCGCATACTGTAATGGACATACATCTGACATTTAAGTCTTCATCACTTGCATACTGTAATGCACATACATCTGCCATGTAAGTCTTCATCACTCACATACTTTAATGCACATACATCTGCCATTTAAGTCGTCATCAGCCGCATATTGTGATGCACATACATCTGGCATTTAAGTCTTCACCACCCGCATACTGTAATGCACATACATCTGCCATTTCAGTCTTCATCACTCGCATACTGTAATGCACATACATCTGACATTTAAGTCTTCATCACCCGCATATTTTAATGCACATACATCTGACATTTAAGTCTACATCACTTGCATAATGTAATGCACATACATCTGGCATGTAAGTCTTCACCACTCGTATACTGTAATGCACATACATCTGACATTGAAGGCTTCATCACCCGCATACTTTAATGCACATACATCTGACATTTAATTCTTCATCACCCGCATACTGTAATGCACATACATCTGACATTGAATGCTTCATCATCCGCATACTGTAATGCACATACATCTGACATTTAAGTCTTCATCACTTGCATACTGTAATGCACATACATCTACCATGTAAGTCTTCATCACTCGCATACTTTAATGCACATACATCTGCCATTTAAGTCGTCATCAGCCGCATATTGTGATGCACATACATCTGGCATTAAAGTCTTCACCACCGGATACTGTAATGCACATACATCTGCCATTTCAGTCTTCATCACTCGCATACTGTAATGCACATACATCTGACATTTAAGTCTTCATCACCCGCATATTTTAATGCACATACATCTGACATTTAAGTCTTCATCACCTGCATACTGTAATGCACATACATCTGACATTGAAGGCTTCATCACCCGCATACTGTAATGCACATACATCTGATATTCAAGTCTTCATCACTTGCCTACTGTAATGCACATACATTTGCCATTTAAGTCGTCATCACCCGCATACTGTATTGCACATACATCTGACATTTAAGTCTTCATCACTCGCATACTGTATTGCACATACATCTGACATCTAAGTCTTCATCACCTGCATACTGTAATGCACAGTCATATGACATCTAACTCTTCATCACCGACATACTGTAATGCACATACATCTGTCATTTAAGTCTACATCACCCGCATACTGTAATGCATATACATCTGACATTTAAGTCTTCAAAACTTGCATACTGTAATGCACATACATCTGCCATTTAAGTCTTCATCACAGGCATACTGTAATTCACATACATCTAACATTTAAGTCTTCATCACCCGCATACTGTAATGCACGGATATCTGACATTTAAGTCTTCATCACCCGCATACTGTAATGCACATACATCTGAAATTGAAGGCTTCATCACCCGCATACTGTAATGCACATACATCTGACATTTAAGTCTTCATCACTTGCATACTGTAATGCACATACATCTGCCATGTAAGTCTTCATCACTCACATACTTTAATGCACATACATCTGCCATTTAAGTCGTCATCAGCCGCATATTGTGATGCACATACATCTGGCATTTAAGTCTTCACCACCCGCATACTGTAATGCACATACATCTGCCATTTCAGTCTTCATCACTCGCATACTGTAATGCACATACATCTGACATTTAAGTCTTCATCACCCGCATACTGTAATGCACAGACATCTGACATCTAAGTCTTCATCACCTGCATACTGTAATGCACAGTCATATGACATCTAACTCTTCATCACCGACATACTGTAATGCACATACATCTGTCATTTAAGTCTTCATCACCCGCATATTTTAATGCACATACATCTGACATTTAAGTCTTCATCACCCGCATACTGTAATGCACATAATCTGACATTGAAGGTTTCATCACCCGCATACTGTAATGCACATACATCTGACATTTAAGTCTACATCACTTGCATAATGTAATGCACATACATCTGTCATGTAAGTCTTCATCACTCACATACTTTAATGCACATACATCTGACATTTAAGTCTTCATCACCCGCATACTCTAATGCACATACATCTGACATTGAAGGCTTCATCACCCGCATACTGTAATGCACATACATCTGACATTTAAGTCTTCATCACTTGCATACTGTAATGCACATACATTTGCCATTTAAGTCGTCACCAGCCGCATATTGTGATGCACATACATCTGGCATTTAAGTCTTCACCACCCGCATACTGTAATGCACATACATCTGCCATTTCAGTCTTCATCACTCGCATACTGTAATGCACATACATCTGACATTTAAGTCTTCATCACCCGCATATTGTAACGAACATTCATTTGACATTTAAGTCTTCATCACCCGCATACTGTATTGCACATACATCTGACATTTAAGTCTTCATTATCCGCATACTGTATTGCACATACATCTGACATTTAAGTCTTCACCACCCGCATACTGTAATGCACATACATCTGATATTGAAGGCTTCATCACCCGCATACTGTAATGCACATACATCTGGCATTTAAGTCTACATCACTTGCATAATGTAATGCACATACATCTGCCATGTAAGTCTTCATCACTCGCATACTTTAATGCACATACATCTGCCATTTATGTCGTCATCAGCCGCATATTGTGATGCACATACATCGGCCATTTCAGTCTTCATCACTCGCATACTGTAATGCACATACATCTGACATTTAAGTCTTCATCACCCGCATATTTTAATGCACATACATCTGACATTTAAGTCTTCATCACCTGCATACTGTAATGCACATACATCTGACATTTAAGTCTTCATCACCTGCATACTGTAATGCACATACATCTGACATTGAAGGCTTCATCACCCGCATACTGTAATGCACACACATCTGATATTTAAGTCTTCATCACTTGCATACTGTAATGCACATACATTTGCCATTTAAGTCGTCATCACCCGCATACTGTATTGCACATACATCTGACATTTAAGTCTTCACCACCCGCATACTGTATTGCACATACATCTGACATTTAAGTCTTCACCACCCGCATACTGTAATGCACAGACATCTGACATCTAAGTCTTCATCACCTGCATACTGTAATGCACAGTCATATGATATCTAACTCTTCATCACCGACATACTGTAATGCACATACATCTGTCATTTAAGTCTTCATCACCCGCATATTTTAATGCACATACATCTGACATTTAAGTCTTCATCACCCGCATACTGTAATGCACATACA
>JAVVLW010005157.1:0-10334 GCA_034401795.1 Chaetoderma sp. LZ-2023a
CATGATGATTCAAAGTTTTTCTTATCACTCGAATTTCTATGAAAACGGATTATTTGTGATTTTACAAGTCCCTTGAAAGTATGCGGAGGATGGAATGATTTCTTGTGTAGTAGTTGATGCGAGTCGGTTGGCTTAAAATAAACTTTGTAGTCTAAGTAACCAGTTGTTTCATACTTTATACCTTTGTATAAAGTTACATCTAGGAAATCTACGGACAGCTCATCGATTTGAGCTTTTAGTTTGATATTCGGATCATGATTATTCAGAATGGCCAGAAATTCGGTAAATGCTTCCTTACTATGTTGCCAGATCATGAAAATATCATCGAGGTACCTGCGGTAAATGAGCGGCTGATTTGGACAGTTTTCGAGTGCTTCCTTTTCCCACTCTGCCATGTAAAGGTTAGCGAAACCTGGGCTGAAACGCTTACCCATTGCGCAGCCACAAATTTGTTGAAAAATTTCACCAGCAAATTCAAAGTCATTGCCCTTCAGACTAAGCTCTAATAGAGCTATTACTTCTCTGTCGGGCCTGTTGGTGTCAGGATAGTCGGCAAATGCTCTACGAATTGAATTTAGACCCTTTTCGATGTCAATGTTTGTGTACATAGCATCGACGTCCATTGTAATTAAGAATGAATTTGGAGGGACCGAGATCTTAGAGACCTGGGCTAGGAAGTCTTCAGTGTTTTTCAGATAGCTAAAATGTCTATTTGCAATTGGCTGAAGATGGTAGTCGATAAATTCACTAATCCTATATGATTCCGAACCACAATCTGAAATGATGGGTCGCCCTGGTGGTGTCATAGGGTCGGTCCACAAGTCAACAGACTTATGGATTTTAGGAAGAAGATAAAATGTACGTGGTTTCGAATCATCTTTTGCGCACAGGTATTTATATTGCTTTTCAGTTATCTTCTTGTTATCAACCATTTTTTGGAGAATTTTGTTGAATTTGCTACAGTTATTTTGCCAAAGTGGTTCATTTAGTTTTTGGTAATGCTTCGGATTACTAAGCTGTCTATGCGCTTCTTTGATGTAGTGGTCTTTATCCATTATTACAGTAGCCGATCCTTTATCCGCAGGTTTGATGACAATTTCACTTTTTCTAGATAAACCTAATAGGGCCTGGCGTTGCTCATAAGATAAATTTTGCTGATCGTTTGGAAATGTAGTATTTTCAATACGTTCAGAGTAAAGTTTTATACTTTCACCGATTGCTGGGTCAACACATTTTAAGTTTGGAGCCCAGCCAGTTTTTTCAATGAATAGTGGAATATTACTATTGGAGTTTTGAAAAAAATCAGCTAATTTCACACGGTGACCAAATTCAGCAGTTTCAGTAAAGCCATTATCTAAATCTGCATCCAAACCTGTTTTATGTTTTGGTGTTGGGACAAAAGTCAAGCCAAAATTAAGCAGTGACTGTTCTGCTTCGCCTAATGCGGAGCCGGTTAAGTTTACAATATTACTACCCAGTCCCATTTCTGGGTGGTTGGTACCTTGACCCGAGTTTAGTTTAAATTAAGGGCCACAAGCCAGTTATTATACATGTCATTTGCTGTCCTCTCAGTCCAATGAATATTGTCATGACCCACTTCGAATTCTGTCGAAGCAAGACTGGGTATGACAATAACCCTGGACTCAGGGGATTTGGCCTTGCTTGACGCGGCAGTCCGATTAATTGCATCGAGTGCCTGCTTTTGCTGAGGTGTCGAGGTTGCGGAGAAATTTAGTTCAGTGAAGTATATCCTAGACTTGGGAAATTTCTTTCGTACCATACTGAATAATAACCTAAGTCGATACTCGGAGGCTGAGATCAGATTATTCCTATCATTTATTCCTATGGTGAGGACTACTTTCTCAGGTTGCAATTTCCCTGTGTATTTATTAATGATCGTTCTGAGATCATTAATCGATGCTCCAGGGAAACAGGCAACCTGAGTATCTGGATGGGGATCCACATTAATCCGACTCAAGTTTGAATCTCCGACGATCAAGATCTTTTTGTCGAGGGTCGGAAGTTGCCAATTTGGTTTGTTGGTGGCCTCATTCCTGAATTTCCAGAACTTATTCTGTTCCAAGGGTGTGGGCTTCTTTGGTCTGGCGCATGGAGATGGTGTGAATCGTGGTTGAGGGACCTTTTGTGCAGCTCGGGTCCTTGGACCCGGCTGTTTACTAGCACCTTTGGCATTTGACACCCTCTGCGGAAGAGGAGGAAAATCCTCAGGAGAGAATGGTGGCGCTGGTGGAGGTGAATCTGGTAGAGGGATCATAGAGGGGTCCACTGGAATGTAAATACTGTGGTCACTGGATGTGCCAGGAAGAGAGCTAATGGGAGACGGTTGTTTATCTGGACGTTTTAGTGGTGGTGAGGCCTCTGCAGGTGAATGTAGCCGCTTTTTGGGATGAGCGGATTGTACTAAATTTGCATTTTGTACTGGTTTGCTAACATGGGTGACATTTGGTGGTTGAGTAACAGGCTTATAATTCGGATCAAGTGGTCTAATAAAATCATAAAATGCTGAGATGGCGTTGTGATCCAATTTTCTGTGATAATTCTTTTTGGCCCAATGGATTGCAGTGGACTTAGCCCGACCAAGGTCTAAATAAGGAAGAGTTTGGGCTGAGAGTAGCTCAGAACGGAGGACTCCTAGTTTACAGTTATAGTGGCGAACCCATGTTTTAATCATTGTTTTCGCCCATTCAAAGTTGACATTACGAATGTCGAAGTGGACCTCAGCATCTGGCATGGCCGGTTTGCAGAAGTCTGTCAAACTCTTGACCTTTCGACCGAGGCCATTTGGCACGGTGTCGCTGTCTAGATGCGTGTTCAGCACACCCAGGTGGTGAAAACATTGGATTACCATGTAGTATACTTTAACCAGGCGTGCGTGAGCAGATGATGGGTGGTGTGATTCAGCGTCATCACCAGCCCTTCGCCTACCCCCGCGTTGTCTAGCCATGGAATCACAGTCAATCAATCAATCTAAATCTTAATTAATCTCAATTAATCTCAATTAATCTCAATTAATCTCAATTAATCTCAATCAATCTCAATTAATCTCAATCAATCTCAATTAATCTTAATCAATCTCAATTAATCTTAATCAATCTCAATCAATCTTAATTAATCTTAATTAACCAGGCAATCAATCAAGTTGGCAAATCGGCAAACAACCCGTCCACCACCTTATCAATCCAAACAATCAATCACGCAACCAATCAGTTCAGACAATCAATTCAAGCAACCAATCAATCATGCAACCAATCAATACAAGCAACCAATCACGCTACCAATCAGATTAGACAACAAATCATGCAACCAATCAAATCAAACAATCAATCACGCAATCAATCAATTCAAACAACCAATCAATTCAATCAACAAATCATGTAACCAATCAAGCAACAGGTTACGCAAGCAATCAAATCAAGCAAGCAATCAAATGAAACAACCAATCAAATAAAACAACCAATCAAATCAAGCAACTAGTCAAATCAAGCAACAGCTCTAACCCCCAATCAAGCAATCAATCAGATCAAGCAACTAGTTCGATCAAGCAACCAATCAATTCAAGCAACAAATTACGTAACCAATCAAACAAACACTCAAATTAAGCAAGCAATCAAATTAAACAACCAATCAAATCAAGCAACTAGTCAAATCAAGCAACTAGTCAAATCAAGAACAACTCAAGCCCCCAATCAAGCAATCAATCAGATCGAGCAACTAATCAGATCAAGCAACCAATCAATTCAAGCCACCAATCAAGCAACCAATCAACTCAAGCAACAAATCACGCAGATCAAATCACGCAACCAATCAGGTCAAATAATAAGTCCTGCAAGCAATCAAGTCAAACAAACAATCAAATCAAGCAACCAGTCAAATCCAGTAGGGCTCAAACAACCAACCAACCAATCAATCGATCAAACTCTAATGCAGCCAGACAGTCAATCAGTACAAAAATGCTACCAGGCGCACACTCTACAGGTGGGAGGTTTGTCAGCTAGTCTGTCTGTCTATATATATATATTTCTAATGCAAGAGGGCTTAATTTACAAGGCTGAAATAAGAGAAATGTGGTTAGTAGTAATGATTAGTGGTGACATGAAAATATTTAATATTTAAGGACAGGCAATACAGAAATAACAATATCAATATTATAACTTACTCACAGCAATACAGGAATACAGTACTATCCAGGAATACACAGAGATACACAGAAATACACAGGAATACACAGTAATGAAATTTTTCACATCGTCAGAGGGCTGGACGCGTTTCGTGTTTACACACTTCTTCAGCAGCCTATTAGACAAATCTACCAGTCCAACAGTTTGCCCTACTATTTATTGGGCAAGTGAATGTCTTTGAGACTTAATCCTTTTCTTTAAAGTTACTAAGTTGTTTGCTTTGAGGTACACGCCACTAAAAAGGTGTTATAATTCATTGTACTAATGTATTGTTGACTAATTGAGCTCTGGATAAATGAGTTGGTTTCAATTTGGAAAGGTGTTAAAGATTAAGCTACTTTCAATGGCTTAGCGGCGGACTGCTCACTGGTTCAAAGCCAACTAGTAATCTGACTTTGATGTGAACCGTGAGATCATTTGAAAGGCGCTTAAATGACCTTTTCAAAGTATAATAAATAATTTGGAATGCAAAGGACACATTTCAAAGAAATACGTGACTGATGGCCTTGTTTGAAAATCTTTGATCTGAATGAGTAATTTTGATTAAAACTTTTGCTTTGTAATATAGTTACTCAAATGTCAGCAGTTTCCATAGGTATTGATTTCAAAGATTATCATTGTGTTGAGAAATAAAGTCATTTTCTGTGTGTAATTTTCTCTCTAAAACAGATTAATGAATAAACAAATGATTGAATGATACAAGGATAGAAGGAAAGAAGGATGGACAGACCGAACCGATCACCCAGCCAATCAATTACCCAACCGACCACCCAACTAACCACCAAACTAACCAACCGCCCAACCAACCACCCAATCATCCACCCACACAACCAACCAACCACCCTCCCAGCCAACCTACCACCCAGCCAACCAACCAACCACCCAGTCAACCAACCAACCACCCAAACCCACAACCAACCACCCAACCAACCACCCAACCAACCACCCAACCAACCAACCAAACACCCACCCAGACACATAATCAACCACCCAACCACTCAAATAGGCAACCAACCATAAAATTAACCACCCAATCAACCACCCAATCAACCAAGCAACCATGATGGATGAATGGAAGGACAGATGGAAGCGAGGGTAGGGGGAAGGAAAGATGGAAGGAATGAGGGCTTGAAGGAAGAATGGGATGATGGGAGGAAGGAAAGATGAAAGAGATGAAGGCTGGAAGGAAGGAAGGAAAAATGGATGGCTGGAAGGAATAAATGAAGGGATGGAGAGAGGGAGGATGCAGCAGGGAGGAAGGAGCGAGGGAGGAAGGAGGGAGGGAGGGAGGGAGGGAGGAAGGAAGGAAGGGATGAAGGAGGGAGGGAGGGAGAAGGAGGGAGGGAGGGATGGAGGAAGGAAGGAGGGGGGAGGATGGAGGAAAGGAGGCAGGAAAGGATGGAGGAAAGGATGGAGGAAAGAATGGACGAACGAACGAACGAATGAATGAATGAACGAACGAACGAATGGATGGACTGATGGATGGACGGTCGGACAGACGGACGAACGAACGAGCGAATGAACAGATGCCAGTGGATGGAAAGCAGGAAGCAAGGCTAGAAAGAATGAAGAAATGAGGTAATAAATGAACGAATGAAGGAACGAAATGACGGGTAGATGGAAGGATAGAGGGAGGAAGGATGGAATGAATGGCAGTTTTCTGGACTAAACAATCATGCAATTCAAAAGGTTAAAACAGATTAATGAATAAACAAATGATTGAATGATACAAGGATAGAAGGAAAGAAGGATGGACAGACCGAACCGATCACCCAGCCAATCAATTACCCAACCGACCACCCAACTAACCAACCGCCAAACCAACCACCCAATCATCCACCCACACAACCAACCAACCACCCTCCCAGCCAACCTACCACCCAGCCAACCAACCAACCACCCAGTCAACCAACCAACCACCCAAACCCACAACCAACCACCCAACCAACCACCCAACCAACCACCCAACCAACCAACCAAACACCCACCCAGACACATAATCAACCACCCAACCACTCAAATAAGCAACCAACCATAAAATTAACCACCCAATCAACCAAGCAACCATGATGGATGAATGGAAGGACAGATGGAAGCGAGGGTAGGGGGAAGGAAAGATGGAAGGAATGAGGGCTTGAATGAAGAATGGGATGATGGGAGGAAGGAAGGAAAGATGAAAGAGATGAAGGCTGGAAGGAAGGAAGGAAAAATGGATGGCTGGAAGGAATAAATGAAGGGATGGAGAGAGGGAGGATGCAGCAGGGAGGAAGGAGCGAGGGAGGAAGGAGGGAGGGAGGGAGGGAGGGAGGGAGGGAGGGAGGGAGGGAGGGAGGAAGGAAGGAAGGGAGGAGGGAGGGAAAAGGAGGGAGGGAGGGATGGAGGAAGGAAGGAGGGGGGAGGATGGAGGAAAGGAGGCAGGAAAGGATGGAGGAAAGGGAGGAAGAAAGAATGGACGAACGAACGAATGAATGAATGAACGAACGAACGAATGGATGGACTGATGGATGGACGGTCGGACAGACGGACGAACGAACGAGCGAATGAACAGATGCCAGTGGATGGAAAGCAGGAAGCAAGGCTAGAAAGAATGAAGAAATGAGGTAATAAATGAACGAATGAAGGAACGAAATGACGGGTAGATGGAAGGATAGAGGGAGGAAGGATGGAATGAATGGCAGTTTTCTGGACTAAACAATCATGCAATTCAAAAGGTAATAATTGGTTCAATTTAACCATTTATGTGGAGAAGATGAGATTTCTATACACCTTTTATTAGGTGGATCTAATGAAGGACTGATAGATTGCCTGACGATGTAGACGAATATTATATACAAGTTATGGATTTATAAAGTAATAAAATAACGGAACTGGCACTGGCATGTATGTATGTAATATTGTAAACGCACCGGCTCAGAATTTTCAAAATTGAAAAAAATTGAAAATATTTTTGCTTATTTTATCACCTGAGATTGTCAATTTTGTTTAATAGATGCCATATGGCCTGATGTTTTGAACACTTATTTGAGTTTCGCTTTTACCAAGATGTTGCGTAGATTAGGATTTTTCTTAAATGCAATTACTGGACGCTTGTTGAATGGTTGTTTTAAATTGTCCTGTAATTTGTGATACTCATCCTTTAGGATTTTCGCAATTTCAACATTTTTCCGATTGTATGTGAGAGTAAATGGGATAATCTCACGTTGATCCGAGAGGCATGGGTCCGAATTTATGCCCCTTGGCCATTGTGTTTCGAGTTCTTTAATCCAAAACGATTCTCTTAGTGATCTTTGTTTATCAGTTTCCTCTGTTGTGTCTGAAAGAGGTAGCTGTTCGATGGGCATAATTTCAAAGTCACGGGTGACTAAATGATCAGGAAGATTAAAATGTTCAGCCACATGTGTGTCTTCCTCTAGTCTAATATCTGAAAGGTGTCTGGTTGCTCGGCATCTTAGTCGATTTTTTGTTTCGCCAACATACTGCTTTTGACACAATTTGCATGAAATTAAGTAAATGACATTTTCAGAATCGCAATCTAATTTCGACTGAATTTGAAATTTGCTTTTGTTTTGAAAGCTCGTGAATGTACTCTGGGAAGGAAGAAATTTGTCCAATTTACACCTTTTCTTTTCACATTTCCGAGATTCTCCTTCACCAATAATCGGACGATTATGACAAATTTTGGTAGGCCGAGAATTTCTGGCATTATCTGGAATGATTTCCAAATTATGCAAAGTTTCAGACTTTATTTTGCGCAGGAACCGAGAAGAGTACCCTCTCGGTTTGAGGGCTTTGAATAAGGTCGAACATGATGATTCAAAGTTTTTCTTATCACTCGAATTTCTATGAAAACGGATTATTTGTGATTTTACAAGTCCCTTGAAAGTATGCGGAGGATGGAATGATTTCTTGTGTAGTAGTTGATGCGAGTCGGTTGGCTTAAAATAAACTTTGTAGTCTAAGTAACCAGTTGTTTCATACTTTATACCTTTGTATAAAGTTACATCTAGGAAATCTACGGACAGCTCATCGATTTGAGCTTTTAGTTTGATATTCGGATCATGATTATTCAGAATGGCCAGAAATTCGGTAAATGCTTCCTTACTATGTTGCCAGATCATGAAAATATCATCGAGGTACCTGCGGTAAATGAGCGGCTGATTTGGACAGTTTTCGAGTGCTTCCTTTTCCCACTCTGCCATGTAAAGGTTAGCGAAACCTGGGCTGAAACGCTTACCCATTGCGCAGCCACAAATTTGTTGAAAAATTTCACCAGCAAATTCAAAGTCATTGCCCTTCAGACTAAGCTCTAATAGAGCTATTACTTCTCTGTCGGGCCTGTTGGTGTCAGGATAGTCGGCAAATGCTCTACGAATTGAATTTAGACCCTTTTCGATGTCAATGTTTGTGTACATAGCATCGACGTCCATTGTAATTAAGAATGAATTTGGAGGGACCGAGATCTTAGAGACCTGGGCTAGGAAGTCTTCAGTGTTTTTCAGATAGCTAAAATGTCTATTTGCAATTGGCTGAAGATGGTAGTCGATAAATTCACTAATCCTATATGATTCCGAACCACAATCTGAAATGATGGGTCGCCCTGGTGGTGTCATAGGGTCGGTCCACAAGTCAACAGACTTATGGATTTTAGGAAGAAGATAAAATGTACGTGGTTTCGAATCATCTTTTGCGCACAGGTATTTATATTGCTTTTCAGTTATCTTCTTGTTATCAACCATTTTTTGGAGAATTTTGTTGAATTTGCTACAGTTATTTTGCCAAAGTGGTTCATTTAGTTTTTGGTAATGCTTCGGATTACTAAGCTGTCTATGCGCTTCTTTGATGTAGTGGTCTTTATCCATTATTACAGTAGCCGATCCTTTATCCGCAGGTTTGATGACAATTTCACTTTTTCTAGATAAACCTAATAGGGCCTGGCGTTGCTCATAAGATAAATTTTGCTGATCGTTTGGAAATGTAGTATTTTCAATTTGTTCTGGTTATTAACCGGGCTGCCGTATTTTGTGCTCGTTGGAGACGTTGTAACTGCGATGATGATATGCCTGTGAGAAGAGAATTGCAATTGTCCAGCCTTGATGTAATGGTTGCGTGGACGAGGGTATTGACTGCATTATAGTCTAGCAATTTCCTAATTTTACCGATGTTGCGAGTGTTCAGAAATATAGATTTACAGATCGACGTCACATGGCTTTCCATAGACATAGTATTGTCAAAGACTACGCCAATATTTCTCGCATTAACACTAAAAGGAATGCTGGCGCCACCGATATGAACCGATTCAATTTCTATTTTTGGTCTCAAGTGATGGGAAGCGATCATAATTATTTCTGTCTTTTTCTCGTTGAGTTGCAAAAGGTTGTTTAACATCCAAAGTTTCACATCGCGAATACAGTCCTCCAGAATTTCCAGGGCATTCAATTGGTTGGGTGTGTGAAAAGCTAGATACAGCTGAGTATCATCGGCGTAGAAGTGATAGCTCATTCCACGTGCGTCTAGAAGTCGTCCCAGTGGTGCCGTGTAGATAGTGAATAATATAGGCCGAGCACAGACCACTGCGGCACACCAGAGAGCAACTCATACTGAGATGACCTAGCTTCATTTAATGTGATTGTTTGATAGCGACATGTTAAATAGGATTTGAACCAACTCAGTGATGTACCAGATATGCCCAGTTCTGCTAGTCGTGATAGCATAGTTGTACGCTCTATCGTATCGAAGGCTGCAGATAGGTCTAGGAGTGTTAATAGCACACACATACGATTGTCCATAGAACATAATATATCGTTCTGCACGCGTAGTAAAGCCGTCTCTGTGCTATGAAGCTTGCGTTAGGCACTTTGGTACAACTCACGTAGGTTATTTACTTCTAGGTGATTCTGAAGTTTTTCTGCAATCACTTTTTCTAACAGTTTTGATAGATATGTTAGATTCGATACCGGTCGGTAGTTGTTAAGAAGGTTAGAGTCCAGAGATGGTTTTTTGAGCGGTGGTATCACGTTTTCTGATTTAAAGATAGTAGGCACAGAGCCACTCTTCATGGACATATTTATCATATTTGTAATGACTGGTGCAAGGGCGGCGATAACCAAGTGTGTGGGTATTGGGTCTAGAATACAG
>JAVVLW010005160.1:0-25823 GCA_034401795.1 Chaetoderma sp. LZ-2023a
ACGACACGACGATGTTAGATACAGGGTGAGGTAGCGACAGGGCGAGTTAGAAACAGGGTAAGGTAGAGACATGGTGAGGTAGAGACAGGGCGAGTTAGAGACATGGTGAAGTAGAGACAGGGTGAGGTAGCGACAGGGTGAGTTAGAGACATGGTGAGGTAGGGACATGGCGAGTTAGAGACAGGGTGAGGTAGCGACAGATCGAGGTAGAGACAGGGCGAGTTAGAGACATGGTGATGTAGAGCCAGGGCGAGTTAGAGACATGGTGATGTAGAGCCAGGGCGAGTTAGAGACATGGTGAGGTAGAGACAGGGTGAGGTAGCGAAAGGGTGAGTTAGAGACATGGTGAGGTAGAGACATGGCGAGTTAGAGATATGGTGAGATAGAGACAGGGCAGGTTAGAGAGATGGCGAGTTAGAGACAGGATGAGGTAGCGACAGGGCGAGTTAGAGACATGGGGAGGTAGGGACAGCGCGGGTTAGAGACATGGTGAGGTAGAGACAGGGCGGGTTAGAGACAGGGAGAGTTAGAGACAGGGTGAATTAGAGACAGGGCGAATTAGAGACAGGGTGCGGTAAAGAGAGGATGAGAATTATTGCGTAGTCAGTGTTGTTCCTAACTATTGCGTCATGTGTGAGGTTCAATTTAGATTTCACAATCTCGCGATATAGTTATGTCATCATTGTGAGTGCAAATGTACTGGCTAACCTCTTGACCGAGTACATAACATTCGGCTCGATATGATGGTAGATGCCATTTATTATAAAGAGCAGTTTTAACCATTTCACAGACAAATGCCTAAACAAGTAAATTCTTTACGATATATAACTTATTCTGTTGAATATTTTGGAATTAATTTGTCTGGAAGTCGTTGCTGCCAAAGGCAGCAATGACTTCCAGTCAAATTAGTTTCAAAATATTAAACATTTTCCCTATATGGTTGCCTTGCAGATGAGATATAGGGAATTTATCGCTATCGGTGAAAGGGTTAATTTTAAACTAAACAGGCATTGCTTCTGGTTGTTTACCTGTACTCGGATATCTAAGGTGGTCTGTAAAGGCTAGCGTATAATGATGTCATTGCTTCTGGTTGCTTACCTGTACTCGGATATCTAAGGTGGTCTGTAAAGGCTAGCGTATAATGATGTCATTGCTTCTGGTTGCTTACCTGTACTCGGATATCTAAGGTGGTCTGTAAAGGCTAGCGTATAATGATGTCATTGCTTCTGGTTGCTTACCTGTACTCGGATATCTAAGGTGGTCTGTAAAGGCTAGCGTATAATGATGTCATTGCTTCTGGTTGTTTACCTGTACTCGGATATCTAAGGTGGTCTGTAAAGGCTAGCGTATAATGATGTCATTGCTTCTGGTTGTTTACCTGTACTCGGATATCTAAGGTGGTCTGTAAAGGCTAGGGTATAATGATGTCATTGCTTCTGGTTGCTTACCTGTACTCGGATATCTAAGGTGGTCTGTAAAGGCTAGCGTATAATGATGTCATTGCTTCTGGTTGTTTACCTGTACTCGGATATCTAAGGTGGTCTGTAAAGGCTAGCGTATAATGATGTCATTGCTTCTGGTTGTTTACCTGTACTCGGATATCTAAGGTGGTCTGTAAAGGCTAGGGTATAATGATGTCATTGCTTCTGGTTGCTTACCTGTACTCGGATATCTAAGGTGGTCTGTAAAGGCTAGCGTATAATGATGTCATTGCTTCTGGTTGCTTACCTGTACTCGGATATCTAAGGTGGTCTGTAAAGGCTAGCGTATAATGATGTCATTGCTTCTGGTTGTTTACCTGTACTCGGATATCTAAGGTGGTCTGTAAAGGCTAGGGTATAATGATGTCATTGCTTCTGGTTGCTTACCTGTACTCGGATATCTAAGGTGGTCTGTAAAGGCTAGCGTATAATGATGTCATTGCTTCTGGTTGTTTACCTGTACTCGGATATCTAAGGTGGTCTGTAAAGGCTAGCGTATAATGATGTAATTGCTTCTGGTTGTTTACCTGTACTCGGATATCTAAGGTGGTCTGTAAAGGCTAGCGTATAATGATGTCATTGCTTCTGGTTGTTTACCTGTACTCGGATATCTAAGGTGGTCTGTAAAGGCTAGCGTATAATGATGTCATTGCTTCTGGTTGTTTACCTGTACTCGGATATCTAAGGTGGTCTGTAAAGGCTAGCGTATAATGATGTCATTGCTTCTGGTTGTTTACCTGTACTCGGATATCTAAGGTGGTCTGTAAAGGCTAGCGTATAATGATGTCATTGCTTCTGGTTGTTTACCTGTACTCGGATATCTAAGGTGGTCTGTAAAGGCTAGCGTATAATGATGTCATTGCTTCTGGTTGTTTACCTGTACTCGGATATCTAAGGTGGTCTGTAAAGGCTAGCGTATAATGATGTCATTGCTTCTGGTTGTTTACCTGTACTCGGATATCTGGACCGATTTTAATTCTGTAAAAAATATTGGAATCCTCGTTCAGTTCTGTTAATGATTCTTAACAAGTAAAGCGAGGACGGGCCTGTTTTAACCGATTTATATTATCAGGCAAAGTATATACATAAGTTGACATTCTCCATACCGTAAAGCGCGTATGTAAGCTATCTCTCATGGCCGCCTATGCGCAACAGCCTCTATTATATGGCTATACGTCCATATAGGCTACCGAGGGAGGGGGGGGGGGGCCGGGGCGAGCGTGGACCATCCCAGATCGGGCCGTTCCGTACCCAAATAGACTGGGCCGGTTCGTACCCGACAGGGCGATCCGAGCTACACATCTATCATACTAGACATAGCGTGTTTATGCACTAATACATTGAGACAGTTTAGCGAGAGGTTACCTATATTTGAAGAAACTGTTTGTAAAGCTAGGAACAGCCATAGAGTAGAGAATCCAAATTCACTACACGGAATTCTCTGTAGTAGTACTATTACTTGTCAAAAGAGGGCGCTTCGGATGACTAGCCTCGCACCAAACAAATCAGGTCAAATGGCTCACGTTGAATAACTGACGGCCCGCTTTAAATATCTCTGTAAATATATATTTAAGATCCGATATCATGTCATTCTTACCAAAGATGGATTGTACATTTATGTATTTACTCACATACACGCATTAATCTACGTTTAGATGTTGCGAATGTCCGGATAAACGTGATTTTAAAAACCTAACGAACGATACAGTACAGGTCGGAAATAAAATAATAAATATAATGTTTCCAAAATAAAAACAGAAATATCTTCTTAGTCAGTACAACTTTGAACACGGTCTAAGAACTGTTCTGTAGAAAATTATGAACATAATTAGATTGGAAGACATTGCAGCAATGCCGTCCAATCCGATTATCATTAAAATATTCAACAGTATGTATTAAGTTATTCTTGAGCTGTACTGTATGCCATGATGCTGTTCCCTCTAATAATTAAGAGCGCCGGGACGGGATACGTTGTTGCAAATTTTATAACGCGCGCTGCTAATCGGGTCATCCCCACACCCCTGGATCGGCTACTGTACACATTGCTGACTATTTACGTGGTTGGTATTTCGTACAGAATTAGATATAATTATTAGCATTGCCAATATGGTTCGTTGATAAAATTTAAACCCCGCATACGTCGGTTCTCCGTTATAGGTTGTTTATTCCTAAAGGAAGAAGAAAATGGCGTCATTATCCGGGAAAGCCCCTTTCAGCCCGACCAATCGCCGGTCGGATGTCTGTGAACGTTGTGGAGAGGGACGTCCCTGTGCGTCTAGTGGTGAACTGCTATCACCGTAAAGGATCATTCGTGTTCTCGCGAGATCTACGCTGACGGGAGCGAGATAGTATTCTCGGCATAGCACGAAGCTACGACACTATGTTTGGATTGCGTGAAGGAGCTATATAAGCCTAATGTCAGAATCTGTTATAGAGGTACCCCGCTTACCCTGATTACGTAGGTCGTATCACGTGACTGGCCTACATATTCTGCTCGACTACACCTGCTCCAAAGCGAGAAAAAAGAGTGCGCATGCGTAGATATGTAAGCACGCGACACTTCCGATCGGAGTAGCCCGATAAAGAAACCGAATTCAACCAAGGTAAATAAATATGTCTGACCTAAATAACAGGTGTCCGTCCATGTATATATCATTTCACAAACGACAAATAGTCGAGCCTATCTACACGCATTTCTGCAGCCGATCGATTGTGGTTTTGATAATAATACTCAAACAGGATCAGCTTTAGGCCTAGCGTACTAACTGTACGCATGCGTGATCTGTGCGAGACTGGTTTAATATAGTCTCTGCGTGTTTAACCCTTTAACATTCATATCAGCCAAAAAAGGCTTCTACAGTGGTCATGAAAAATGTCCATTTGTAGACCAAGAGCAGACTATTTTTGAAAATTTTACCACTGGAATGACTGACTCGATAAGCGACCCAGCCATTCCAGTGGTAAAGTTTCAAAAATAATCTCCTCGTCTGAAAATTGACATTTTCTATGAGAAAATTTAAATTTTCTTGAACAAATTCAATTCAGGTATTAATGGGATATATCGCACCAGGTATGCTCAGAAAGCGGAATTTTAGATTTTGCTAATGATAATATATCAGGAAAAAAATGTACCAATCTTGAATCGTTAAACCTCTTGTTGAGGAGGAATGTATCTGGCCATTAGAGAGGATACGTAAAGACAGGGTGAGTTAGAAACAGGGAGAGTTAGAGACATGGTGAGGTAGAGACAGGGCGAGTGAGAGACAGGGTGAGGTAAAGACAGGGCAGGTTAGAGACATGGCGAGTTAGAGACGGGGAGAGGTATCGACAGGGTGAGTTAGAGACATGGTGAGGTAGAGACAGCGCGAGTTAGAGACAGGGTGAGGTAGAGGCATATCGAGTCAGAGACAGGGTGAGGTAGAGACAGGCCGAGTTAGAGATATGGCGAGTTAGAGACAGGGTGGGGTAGCGCCAGGGTGAGTTAGAGACATGGTGAGATAGAGACATGGCGAGTTAGAGACAGGGTGAGGTAGCGACAGATCGAGTTAGAGAGAGGGCGAGTTAGAGCCAGGGCGCGTTAGCGACATGGTGAGGTAGAGACAGGGCAGGTTAGAGACATGGCGAGTTAGATACAGGGTGAGGTAGCGACAGGGCGAGTTAGAAACAGGGTAAGGTAGAGACATGGTGAGGTAGAGACAGGGCGAGTTAGAGACATGGTGAAGTAGAGACAGGGTGAGGTAGCGACAGGGTGAGTTAGAGACATGGTGAGGTAGGGACATGGCGAGTTAGAGACAGGGTGAGGTAGCGACAGATCGAGGTAGAGACAGGGCGAGTTAGAGACATGGTGATGTAGAGCCAGGGCGAGTTAGAGACATGGTGATGTAGAGCCAGGGCGAGTTAGAGACATGGTGATGTAGAGCCAGGGCGAGTTAGAGACATGGTGAGGTAGAGACAGGGTGAGGTAGCGAAAGGGTGAGTTAGAGACATGGTGAGGTAGAGACATGGCGAGTTAGAGATATGGTGAGATAGAGACAGGGCAGGTTAGAGAGATGGCGAGTTAGAGACAGGATGAGGTAGCGACAGGGCGAGTTAGAGACATGGGGAGGTAGGGACAGCGCGGGTTAGAGACATGGTGAGGTAGAGACAGGGCGGGTTAGAGACAGGGAGAGTTAGAGACAGGGTGAATTAGAGACAGTGCGAATTAGAGACAGGGTGCGGTAAAGAGAGGATGAGAATTATTGCGTAGTCAGTGTTGTTCCTAACTATTGCGTCATGTGTGAGGTTCAATTTAGATTTCACAATCTCGCGATATAGTTATGTCATCATTGTGAGTGCAAATGTACTGGCTAACCTCTTGACCGAGTACATAACATTCGGCTCGATATGATGGTAGATGCCATTTATTATAAAGAGCAGTTTTAACCATTTCACAGACAAATGCCTAAACAAGTAAATTCTTTACGATATATAACTTATTCTGTTGAATATTTTGGAATTAATTTGTCTGGAAGTCGTTGCTGCCTAAGGCAGCAATGACTTCCAGTCAAATTAGTTTCAAAATATTAAACATTTTCCCTATATGGTTGCCTTGCAGATGAGATATAGGGAATTTATCGCTATCGGTGAAAGGGTTAATTATAAACTAAACAGGCATTGCTTCTGGTTGTTTACCTGTACTCGGATATCTAAGGTGGTCTGTAAAGGCTAGCGTATAATGATGTCATTGCTTCTGGTTGCTTACCTGTACTCGGATATCTAAGGTGGTCTGTAAAGGCTAGCGTATAATGATGTCATTGCTTCTGGTTGTTCACCTGTACTCGGATATCTAAGGTGGTCTGTAAAGGCTAGCGTATGATGATGTCATTGCTTCTGGTTGTTTACCTCTACTCGGATATCTAAGGTGGTCTGTAAAGGCTAGCGTATAATGATGTCATTGCTTCTGGTTGTTTACCTGTACTCGGATATCTAAGGTGGTCTGTAAAGGCTAGGGTATAATGATGTCATTGCTTCTGGTTGTTTACCTGTACTCGGATATCTAAGGTGGTCTGTAAAGGCTAGCGTATAATGATGTCATTGCTTCTGGTTGTTTACCTGTACTCGGATATCTAAGGTGGTCTGTAAAGGCTAGCGTATAATGATGTCATTGCTTCTGGTTGCTTACCTGTACTCGGATATCTAAGGTGGTCTGTAAAGGCTAGCGTATAATGATGTCATTGCTTCTGGTTGCTTACCTGTACTCGGATATCTAAGGTGGTCTGTAAAGGCTAGCGTATAATGATGTCATTGCTTCTGGTTCTTTACCTGTACTCGGATATCTAAGGTGGTCTGTAAAGGCTAGCGTATAATGATGTCATTGCTTCTGGTTGTTTACCTGTACTCGGATATCTAAGGTGGTCTGTAAAGGCTAGCGTATAATGATGTCATTGCTTCTGGTTGCTTACCTGTACTCGGATATCTAAGGTGGTCTGTAAAGGCTAGCGTATAATGATGTCATTGCTTCTGGTTCTTTACCTGTACTCGGATATCTAAGGTGGTCTGTAAAGGCTAGCGTATAATGATGTCATTGCTTCTGGTTGTTTACCTGTACTCGGATATCTAAGGTGGTCTGTAAAGGCTAGCGTATAATGATGTCATTGCTTCTGGTTGCTTACCTGTACTCGGATATCTAAGGTGGTCTGTAAAGGCTAGCGTATAATGATGTCATTGCTTCTGGTTCTTTACCTGTACTCGGATATCTAAGGTGGTCTGTAAAGGCTAGCGTATAATGATGTCATTGCTTCTGGTTGCTTACCTGTACTCGGATATCTAAGGTGGTCTGTAAAGGCTAGCGTATAATGATGTCATTGCTTCTGGTTCTTTACCTGTACTCGGATATCTAAGGTGGTCTGTAAAGGCTAGCGTATAATGATGTCATTGCTTCTGCTTGTTTACCTGTACTCGGATATCTAAGGTGGTCTGTAAAGGCTAGCGTATAATGATGTCATTGCTTCTGGTTGTTTACCTGTACTCGGATATCTAAGGTGGTCTCTAAAGGCTAGCGTATAATGATGTCATTGCTTCTGGTTGCTTACCTGTACTCGGATATCTAAGGTGGTCTGTAAAGGCTAGCGTATAATGATGTCATTGCTTCTGGTTGTTTACCTGTACTCGGATATCTAAGGTGGTCTGTAAAGGCTAGCGTATAATGATGTCATTGCTTCTGGTTGTTTAGCTGTACTCGGATATCTAAGGTGGTCTGTAAAGGCTAGCGTATAATGATGTCATTGCTTCTGGTTGCTTACCTGTACTCGGATATCTAAGGTGGTCTGTAAAGGCTAGCGTATAATGATGTCATTGCTTCTGGTTGTTTACCTGTACTCGGATATCTAAGGTGGTCTGTAAAGGCTAGCGTATAATGATGTCATTGCTTCTGGTTGTTTAGCTGTACTCGGATATCTAAGGTGGTCTGTAAAGGCTAGCGTATAATGATGTCATTGCTTCTGGTTGTTTACCTGTACTCGGATATCTAAGGTGGTCTGTAAAGGCTAGCGTATAATGATGTCATTGCTTCTGGTTGTTTACCTGTACTCGGATATCTAAGGTGGTCTGTAAAGGCTAGCGTATAATGATGTCATTGCTTCTGGTTGTTCACCTGTACTCGGATATCTAAGGTGGTCTGTAAAGGCTAGCGTATGATGATGTCATTGCTTCTGGTTGTTTACCTCTACTCGGATATCTAAGGTGGTCTGTAAAGGCTAGCGTATAATGATGTCATTGCTTCTGGTTGTTCACCTGTACTCGGATATCTAAGGTGGTCTGTAAAGGCTAGCGTATAATGATGTCATTGCTTCTGGTTGTTTACCTGTACTCGGATATCTAAGGTGGTCTGTAAAGGCTGGCGTATAATGATGTCATTGCTTCTGGTTGCTTACCTGTACTCGGATATCTAAGGTGGTATGTAAAGGCTAGCGTATAATGATGTCATTGCTTCTGGTTGCTTACCTGTACTCGGATATCTAAGGTGGTCTGTAAAGGCTAGCGTATAATGATGTCATTGCTTCTGGTTGTTTACCTGTACTCGGATATCTAAGGTGGTCTGTAAAGGATAGCGTATAATGATGTCATTGCTTCTGGTTGTTTACCTGTACTCGGATATCTAAGGTGGTCTGTAAAGGCAAGCGTATAATGATGTCATTGCTTCTGGTTGTTTACCTGTACTCGGATATCTAAGGTGGTCTGTAAAGGCTAGGGTATAATGATGTCATTGCTTCTGGTTGCTTACCTGTACTCGGATATCTAAGGTGGTCTGTAAAGGCTAGCGTATAATGATGTCATTGCTTCTGGTTGTTTACCTGTACTCGGATATCTAAGGTGGTCTGTAAAGGCTAGCGTATAATGATGTCATTGCTTCTGGTTCTTTACCTGTACTCGGATATCTAAGGTGGTCTGTAAAGGCTAGCGTATAATGATGTCATTGCTTCTGCTTGTTTACCTGTACTCGGATATCTAAGGTGGTCTGTAAAGGCTAGCGTATAATGATGTCATTGCTTCTGGTTGTTTACCTGTACTCGGATATCTAAGGTGGTCTGTAAAGGCTAGCGTATAATGATGTCATTGCTTCTGGTTGCTTACCTGTACTCGGATATCTAAGGTGGTCTGTAAAGGCTAGCGTATAATGATGTCATTGCTTCTGCTTGTTTACCTGTACTCGGATATCTAAGGTGGTCTGTAAAGGCTAGCGTATAATGATGTCATTGCTTCTGGTTGTTTACCTGTACTCGGATATCTAAGGTGGTCTGTAAAGGCTAGCGTATAATGATGTCATTGCTTCTGGTTGCTTACCTGTACTCGGATATCTAAGGTGGTCTGTAAAGGCTAGCGTATAATGATGTCATTGCTTCTGGTTGTTTACCTGTACTCGGATATCTAAGGTGGTCTGTAAAGGCTAGCGTATAATGATGTCATTGCTTCTGGTTGTTTACCTGTACTCGGATATCTAAGGTGGTCTGTAAAGGCTAGCGTATAATGATGTCATTGCTTCTGGTTGTTTACCTGTACTCGGATATCTAAGGTGGTCTGTAAAGGCTAGCGTATAATGATGTCATTGCTTCTGGTTGTTTACCTGTACTCGGATATCTAAGGTGGTCTGTAAAGGCTAGCGTATAATGATGTCATTGCTTCTGGTTGTTCACCTGTACTCGGATATCTAAGGTGGTCTGTAAAGGCTAGCGTATAATGATGTCATTGCTTCTGGTTGTTTACCTGTACTCGGATATCTAAGGTGGTCTGTAAAGGCTAGCGTATAATGATGTCATTGCTTCTGGTTGTTTACCTGTACTCGGATATCTAAGGTGGTCTGTAAAGGCTAGCGTATAATGATGTCATTGCTTCTGGTTGTTTACCTGTACTCGGATATCTAAGGTGGTCTGTAAAGGCTAGCGTATAATGATGTCATTGCTTCTGGTTGTTTACCTGTACTCGGATATCTAAGGTGGTCTGTAAAGGCTAGCGTATAATGATGTCATTGCTTCTGGTTGTTCACCTGTACTCGGATATCTAAGGTGGTCTGTAAAGGCTAGCGTATAATGATGTCATTGCTTCTGGTTGTTTACCTGTACTCGGATATCTAAGGTGGTCTGTAAAGGCTAGCGTATAATGATGTCATTGCTTCTGGTTGCTTACCTGTACTCGGATATCTAAGGTGGTCTGTAAAGGCTAGCGTATAATGATGTCATTGCTTCTGGTTGTTTACCTGTACTCGGATATCTAAGGTGGTCTGTAAAGGCTAGCGTATAATGATGTCATTGCTTCTGGTTGTTTACCTGTACTCGGATATCTAAGGTGGTCTGTAAAGGCTAGCGTATAATGATGTCATTGCTTCTGGTTGCTTACCTGTACTCGGATATCTAAGGTGGTCTGTAAAGGCTAGCGTATAATGATGTCATTGCTTCTGGTTGTTTACCTGTACTCGGATATCTAAGGTGGTCTGTAAAGGCTAGCGTATAATGATGTCATTGCTTCTGGTTGTTTACCTGTACTCGGATATCTAAGGTGGTCTGTAAAGGCTAGCGTATAATGATGTCATTGCTTCTGGTTGTTTACCTGTACTCGGATATCTAAGGTGGTCTGTAAAGGCTAGCGTATAATGATGTCATTGCTTCTGGTTGCTTACCTGTACTCGGATATCTAAGGTGGTCTGTAAAGGCTAGCGTATAATGATGTCATTGCTTCTGGTTGCTTACCTGTACTCGGATATCTAAGGTGGTCTGTAAAGGCTAGCGTATAATGATGTCATTGCTTCTGGTTGTTTACCTGTACTCGGATATCTAAGGTGGTCTGTAAAGGCTAGCGTATAATGATGTCATTGCTTCTAGTTGTTTACCTGTACTCGGATATCTAAGGTGGTCTGTAAAGGCTAGCGTATAATGATGTCATTGCTTCTGGTTGCTTACCTGTACTCGGATATCTAAGGTGGTCTGTAAAGGCTAGCGTATAATGATGTCATTGCTTCTGGTTGTTTACCTGTACTCGGATATCTAAGGTGGTCTGTAAAGGCTAGCGTATAATGATGTCATTGCTTCTGGTTGCTTACCTGTACTCGGATATCTAAGGTGGTCTGTAAAGGCTAGCGTATAATGATGTCATTGCTTCTGGTTGTTTACCTGTACTCGGATATCTAAGGTGGTCTGTAAAGGCTAGCGTATAATGATGTCATTGCTTCTGGTTGTTTACTTGTACTCGGATATCTAAGGTGGTCTGTAAAGGCTAGCGTATAATGATGTCATTGCTTCTGGTTGCTTACCTGTACTCGGATATCTAAGGTGGTCTGTAAAGGCTAGCGTATAATGATGTCATTGCTTCTGGTTGTTTACCTGTACTCGGATATCTAAGGTGGTCTGTAAAGGCTAGCGTATAATGATGTCATTGCTTCTGGTTGTTTACCTGTACTCGGATATCTAAGGTGGTCTGTAAAGGCTAGCGTATAATGATGTCATTGCTTCTGGTTGTTTACCTGTACTCGGATATCTAAGGTGGTCTGTAAAGGCTAGCGTATAATGATGTCATTGCTTCTGGTTGTTTACCTGTACTCGGATATCTAAGGTGGTCTGTAAAGGCTAGCGTATAATGATGTCATTGCTTCTGGTTGTTTACCTGTACTCGGATATCTAAGGTGGTCTGTAAAGGCTAGCGTATAATGATGTCATTGCTTCTGGTTGCTTACCTGTACTCGGATATCTAAGGTGGTCTGTAAAGGCTAGCGTATAATGATGTCATTGCTTCTGGTTGTTTACCTGTACTCGGATATCTAAGGTGGTCTGTAAAGGCTAGCGTATAATGATGTCATTGCTTCTGGTTGTTTACCTGTACTCGGATATCTAAGGTGGTCTGTAAAGGCTAGCGTATAATGATGTCATTGCTTCTGGTTGTTTACCTGTACTCGGATATCTAAGGTGGTCTGTAAAGGCTAGCGTATAATGATGTCATTGCTTCTGGTTGCTTACCTGTACTCGGATATCTAAGGTGGTCTGTAAAGGCTAGCGTATAATGATGTCATTGCTTCTGGTTGCTTACCTGTACTCGGATATCTAAGGTGGTCTGTAAAGGCTAGCGTATAATGATGTCATTGCTTCTGGTTGTTTACCTGTACTCGGATATCTAAGGTGGTCTGTAAAGGCTAGCGTATAATGATGTCATTGCTTCTAGTTGTTTACCTGTACTCGGATATCTAAGGTGGTCTGTAAAGGCTAGCGTATAATGATGTCATTGCTTCTGGTTGCTTACCTGTACTCGGATATCTAAGGTGGTCTGTAAAGGCTAGCGTATAATGATGTCATTGCTTCTGGTTGTTTACCTGTACTCGGATATCTAAGGTGGTCTGTAAAGGCTAGCGTATAATGATGTCATTGCTTCTGGTTGCTTACCTGTACTCGGATATCTAAGGTGGTCTGTAAAGGCTAGCGTATAATGATGTCATTGCTTCTGGTTGTTTACCTGTACTCGGATATCTAAGGTGGTCTGTAAAGGCTAGCGTATAATGATGTCATTGCTTCTGGTTGTTTACCTGTACTCGGATATCTAAGGTGGTCTGTAAAGGCTAGCGTATAATGATGTCATTGCTTCTGGTTGTTTACCTGTACTCGGATATCTAAGGTGGTCTGTAAAGGCTAGCGTATAATGATGTCATTGCTTCTGGTTGTTTACCTGTACTCGGATATCTAAGGTGGTCTGTAAAGGCTAGCGTATAATGATGTCATTGCTTCTGGTTGTTTACCTGTACTCGGATATCTAAGGTGGTCTGTAAAGGCTAGCGTATAATGATGTCATTGCTTCTGCTTGTTTACCTGTACTCGGATATCTAAGGTGGTCTGTAAAGGCTAGCGTATAATGATGTCATTGCTTCTGGTTGCTTACCTGTACTCGGATATCTAAGGTGGTCTGTAAAGGCTAGCGTATAATGATGTCATTGCTTCTGGTTGTTTACCTGTACTCGGATATCTAAGGTGGTCTGTAAAGGCTAGGGTATAATGATGTCATTGCTTCTGGTTGCTTACCTGTACTCGGATATCTAAGGTGGTCTGTAAAGGCTAGCGTATAATGATGTCATTGCTTCTGGTTGTTTACCTGTACTCGGATATCTAAGGTGGTCTGTAAAGGCTAGCGTATAATGATGTCATTGCTTCTGGTTGCTTACCTGTACTCGGATATCTAAGGTGGTCTGTAAAGGCTAGCGTATAATGATGTCATTGCTTCTGGTTGCTTTACCTGTACTCGGATATCTAAGGTGGTCTGTAAAGGCTAGCGTATAATGATGTCATTGCTTCTGGTTGTTTACCTGTACTCGGATATCTAAGGTGGTCTGTAAAGGCTAGCGTATAATGATGTCATTGCTTCTGGTTGCTTACCTGTACTCGGATATCTAAGGTGGTCTGTAAAGGCTAGCGTATAATGATGTCATTGCTTCTGGTTGTTTACCTGTACTCGGATATCTAAGGTGGTCTGTAAAGGCTAGCGTATAATGATGTCATTGCTTCTGGTTGCTTACCTGTACTCGGATATCTAAGGTGGTCTGTAAAGGCTAGCGTATAATGATGTCATTGCTTCTGGTTCTTTACCTGTACTCGGATATCTAAGGTGGTCTGTAAAGGCTAGCGTATAATGATGTCATTGCTTCTGGTTGTTTACCTGTACTCGGATATCTAAGGTGGTCTGTAAAGGCTAGCGTATAATGATGTCATTGCTTCTGGTTGCTTACCTGTACTCGGATATCTAAGGTGGTCTGTAAAGGCTAGCGTATAATGATGTCATTGCTTCTGGTTGCTTACCTGTACTCGGATATCTAAGGTGGTCTGTAAAGGCTAGCGTATAATGATGTCATTGCTTCTGGTTGTTTACCTGTACTCGGATATCTAAGGTGGTCTGTAAAGGCTAGCGTATAATGATGTCATTGCTTCTGGTTGTTTACCTGTACTCGGATATCTAAGGTGGTCTGTAAAGGCTAGCGTATAATGATGTCATTGCTTCTGGTTGCTTACCTGTACTCGGATATCTAAGGTGGTCTGTAAAGGCTAGCGTATAATGATGTCATTGCTTCTGGTTGTTTACCTGTACTCGGATATCTAAGGTGGTCTGTAAAGGCTAGCGTATAATGATGTCATTGCTTCTGGTTGTTTACCTGTACTCGGATATCTAAGGTGGTCTGTAAAGGCTAGCGTATAATGATGTCATTGCTTCTGGTTGCTTACCTGTACTCGGATATCTAAGGTGGTCTGTAAAGGCTAGCGTATAATGATGTCATTGCTTCTGGTTGTTTACCTGTACTCGGATATCTAAGGTGGTCTGTAAAGGCTAGCGTATAATGATGTCATTGCTTCTGGTTCTTTACCTGTACTCGGATATCTAAGGTGGTCTGTAAAGGCTAGCGTATAATGATGTCATTGCTTCTGGTTGTTTACCTGTACTCGGATATCTAAGGTGGTCTGTAAAGGCTAGCGTATAATGATGTCATTGCTTCTGGTTGTTTACCTGTACTCGGATATCTAAGGTGGTCTGTAAAGGCTAGCGTATAATGATGTCATTGCTTCTGGTTGCTTACCTGTACTCGGATATCTAAGGTGGTCTGTAAAGGCTAGCGTATAATGATGTCATTGCTTCTGCTTGTTTACCTGTACTCGGATATCTAAGGTGGTCTGTAAAGGCTAGCGTATAATGATGTCATTGCTTCTGGTTGTTTACCTGTACTCGGATATCTAAGGTGGTCTGTAAAGGCTAGCGTATAATGATGTCATTGCTTCTGGTTGCTTACCTGTACTCGGATATCTAAGGTGGTCTGTAAAGGCTAGCGTATAATGATGTCATTGCTTCTGGTTGTTTACCTGTACTCGGATATCTAAGGTGGTCTGTAAAGGCTAGCGTATAATGATGTCATTGCTTCTGGTTGTTTACCTGTACTCGGATATCTAAGGTGGTCTGTAAAGGCTAGCGTATAATGATGTCATTGCTTCTGGTTGTTTACCTGTACTCGGATATCTAAGGTGGTCTGTAAAGGCTAGCGTATAATGATGTCATTGCTTCTGGTTGTTTACCTGTACTCGGATATCTAAGGTGGTCTGTAAAGGCTAGCGTATAATGATGTCATTGCTTCTGGTTGTTTACCTGTACTCGGATATCTAAGGTGGTCTGTAAAGGCTAGCGTATAATGATGTCATTGCTTCTGGTTGTTTACCTGTACTCGGATATCTAAGGTGGTCTGTAAAGGCTAGCGTATAATGATGTCATTGCTTCTGGTTGTTTACCTGTACTCGGATATCTAAGGTGGTCTGTAAAGGCTAGCGTATAATGATGTCATTGCTTCTGGTTGTTTACCTGTACTCGGATATCTAAGGTGGTCTGTAAAGGCTAGCGTATAATGATGTCATTGCTTCTGGTTGTTTACCTGTACTCGGATATCTAAGGTGGTCTGTAAAGGCTAGCGTATAATGATGTCATTGCTTCTGGTTGCTTACCTGTACTCGGATATCTAAGGTGGTCTGTAAAGGCTAGCGTATAATGATGTCATTGCTTCTGGTTGCTTACCTGTACTCGGATATCTAAGGTGGTCTGTAAAGGCTAGCGTATAATGATGTCATTGCTTCTGGTTGTTTACCTGTACTCGGATATCTAAGGTGGTCTGTAAAGGCTAGCGTATAATGATGTCATTGCTTCTGGTTGTTTACCTGTACTCGGATATCTAAGGTGGTCTGTAAAGGCTAGCGTATAATGATGTCATTGCTTCTGGTTGCTTACCTGTACTCGGATATCTAAGGTGGTCTGTAAAGGCTAGCGTATAATGATGTCATTGCTTCTGGTTCTTTACCTGTACTCGGATATCTAAGGTGGTCTGTAAAGGCTAGCGTATAATGATGTCATTGCTTCTGGTTGTTTACCTGTACTCGGATATCTAAGGTGGTCTGTAAAGGCTAGCGTATAATGATGTCATTGCTTCTGGTTGCTTACCTGTACTCGGATATCTAAGGTGGTCTGTAAAGGCTAGCGTATAATGATGTCATTGCTTCTGGTTCTTTACCTGTACTCGGATATCTAAGGTGGTCTGTAAAGGCTAGCGTATAATGATGTCATTGCTTCTGGTTGCTTACCTGTACTCGGATATCTAAGGTGGTCTGTAAAGGCTAGCGTATAATGATGTCATTGCTTCTGGTTCTTTACCTGTACTCGGATATCTAAGGTGGTCTGTAAAGGCTAGCGTATAATGATGTCATTGCTTCTGCTTGTTTACCTGTACTCGGATATCTAAGGTGGTCTGTAAAGGCTAGCGTATAATGATGTCATTGCTTCTGGTTGTTTACCTGTACTCGGATATCTAAGGTGGTCTGTAAAGGCTAGCGTATAATGATGTCATTGCTTCTGGTTGCTTACCTGTACTCGGATATCTAAGGTGGTCTGTAAAGGCTAGCGTATAATGATGTCATTGCTTCTGCTTGTTTACCTGTACTCGGATATCTAAGGTGGTCTGTAAAGGCTAGCGTATAATGATGTCATTGCTTCTGGTTGTTTACCTGTACTCGGATATCTAAGGTGGTCTGTAAAGGCTAGCGTATAATGATGTCATTGCTTCTGGTTGCTTACCTGTACTCGGATATCTAAGGTGGTCTGTAAAGGCTAGCGTATAATGATGTCATTGCTTCTGGTTGTTTACCTGTACTCGGATATCTAAGGTGGTCTGTAAAGGCTAGCGTATAATGATGTCATTGCTTCTGGTTGTTTAGCTGTACTCGGATATCTAAGGTGGTCTGTAAAGGCTAGCGTATAATGATGTCATTGCTTCTGGTTGTTTACCTGTACTCGGATATCTAAGGTGGTCTGTAAAGGCTAGCGTATAATGATGTCATTGCTTCTGGTTGTTTACCTGTACTCGGATATCTAAGGTGGTCTGTAAAGGCTAGCGTATAATGATGTCATTGCTTCTGGTTGTTTACCTGTACTCGGATATCTAAGGTGGTCTGTAAAGGCTAGCGTATAATGATGTCATTGCTTCTGGTTGTTTACCTCTACTCGGATATCTAAGGTGGTCTGTAAAGGCTAGCGTATAATGATGTCATTGCTTCTGGTTGTTCACCTGTACTCGGATATCTAAGGTGGTCTGTAAAGGCTAGCGTATAATGATGTCATTGCTTCTGGTTGTTTACCTGTACTCGGATATCTAAGGTGGTCTGTAAAGGCTAGCGTATAATGATGTCATTGCTTCTGGTTGCTTACCTGTACTCGGATATCTAAGGTGGTCTGTAAAGGCTAGCGTATAATGATGTCATTGCTTCTGGTTGCTTACCTGTACTCGGATATCTAAGGTGGTCTGTAAAGGCTAGCGTATAATGATGTCATTGCTTCTGGTTGTTTACCTGTACTCGGATATCTAAGGTGGTCTGTAAAGGCTAGCGTATAATGATGTCATTGCTTCTGGTTGTTTACCTGTACTCGGATATCTAAGGTGGTCTGTAAAGGCTAGCGTATAATGATGTCATTGCTTCTGGTTGTTTACCTGTACTCGGATATCTAAGGTGGTCTGTAAAGGCTAGCGTATAATGATGTCATTGCTTCTGGTTGCTTACCTGTACTCGGATATCTAAGGTGGTCTGTAAAGGCTAGCGTATAATGATGTCATTGCTTCTGGTTGTTTACCTGTACTCGGATATCTAAGGTGGTCTGTAAAGGCTAGCGTATAATGATGTCATTGCTTCTGGTTGTTTACCTGTACTCGGATATCTAAGGTGGTCTGTAAAGGCTAGCGTATAATGATGTCATTGCTTCTGGTTGTTTACCTGTACTCGGATATCTAAGGTGGTCTGTAAAGGCTAGCGTATAATGATGTCATTGCTTCTGGTTGTTTACCTGTACTCGGATATCTAAGGTGGTCTGTAAAGGCTAGCGTATAATGATGTCATTGCTTCTGGTTGTTTACCTGTACTCGGATATCTAAGGTGGTCTGTAAAGGCTAGCGTATAATGATGTCATTGCTTCTGGTTGTTTACCTGTACTCGGATATCTAAGGTGGTCTGTAAAGGCTAGCGTATAATGATGTCATTGCTTCTGGTTGTTTACCTGTACTCGGATATCTAAGGTGGTCTGTAAAGGCTAGCGTATAATGATGTCATTGCTTCTGGTTGTTTACCTGTACTCGGATATCTAAGGTGGTCTGTAAAGGCTAGCGTATAATGATGTCATTGCTTCTGGTTGCTTACCTGTACTCGGATATCTAAGGTGGTCTGTAAAGGCTAGCGTATAATGATGTCATTGCTTCTGGTTGTTTACCTGTACTCGGATATCTAAGGTGGTCTGTAAAGGCTAGCGTATAATGATGTCATTGCTTCTGGTTGTTTACCTGTACTCGGATATCTAAGGTGGTCTGTAAAGGCTAGCGTATAATGATGTCATTGCTTCTGGTTGTTTACCTGTACTCGGATATCTAAGGTGGTCTGTAAAGGCTAGCGTATAATGATGTCATTGCTTC
This sequence comes from Chaetoderma sp. LZ-2023a, assembly GCA_034401795.1. Lineage (NCBI taxonomy): Eukaryota > Metazoa > Mollusca > Caudofoveata > Chaetodermatida > Chaetodermatidae > Chaetoderma > Chaetoderma sp. LZ-2023a. The sequence continues at coordinate 18,463 of JAVVLW010005160.1, forward strand.
TGGTTGCTTACCTGTACTCGGATATCTAAGGTGGTCTGTAAAGGCTAGCGTATAATGATGTCATTGCTTCTGGTTGTTTACCTGTACTCGGATATCTAAGGTGGTCTGTAAAGGCTAGCGTATAATGATGTCATTGCTTCTGGTTGCTTACCTGTACTCGGATATCTAAGGTGGTCTGTAAAGGCTAGCGTATAATGATGTCATTGCTTCTGGTTGTTTACCTGTACTCGGATATCTAAGGTGGTCTGTAAAGGCTAGCGTATAATGATGTCATTGCTTCTGGTTGTTTACCTGTACTCGGATATCTAAGGTGGTCTGTAAAGGCTAGCGTATAATGATGTCATTGCTTCTGGTTGTTTACCTGTACTCGGATATCTAAGGTGGTCTGTAAAGGCTAGCGTATAATGATGTCATTGCTTCTGGTTGTTTACCTGTACTCGGATATCTAAGGTGGTCTGTAAAGGCTAGCGTATAATGATGTCATTGCTTCTGGTTGTTTACCTGTACTCGGATATCTAAGGTGGTCTGTAAAGGCTAGCGTATAATGATGTCATTGCTTCTGGTTGTTTACCTGTACTCGGATATCTAAGGTGGTCTGTAAAGGCTAGCGTATAATGATGTCATTGCTTCTGGTTGCTTACCTGTACTCGGATATCTAAGGTGGTCTGTAAAGGCTAGCGTATAATGATGTCATTGCTTCTGGTTGTTTACCTGTACTCGGATATCTAAGGTGGTCTGTAAAGGCTAGCGTATAATGATGTCATTGCTTCTGGTTGCTTACCTGTACTCGGATATCTAAGGTGGTCTGTAAAGGCTAGCGTATAATGATGTCATTGCTTCTGGTTGTTTACCTGTACTCGGATATCTAAGGTGGTCTGTAAAGGCTAGCGTATAATGATGTCATTGCTTCTGGTTGCTTACCTGTACTCGGATATCTAAGGTGGTCTGTAAAGGCTAGCGTATAATGATGTCATTGCTTCTGGTTGTTTACCTGTACTCGGATATCTAAGGTGGTCTGTAAAGGCTAGCGTATAATGATGTCATTGCTTCTGGTTGTTTACCTGTACTCGGATATCTAAGGTGGTCTGTAAAGGCTAGCGTATAATGATGTCATTGCTTCTGGTTGCTTACCTGTACTCGGATATCTAAGGTGGTCTGTAAAGGCTAGCGTATAATGATGTCATTGCTTCTGGTTGTTTACCTGTACTCGGATATCTAAGGTGGTCTGTAAAGGCTAGCGTATAATGATGTCATTGCTTCTGGTTGTTTACCTGTACTCGGATATCTAAGGTGGTCTGTAAAGGCTAGCGTATAATGATGTCATTGCTTCTGGTTGTTTACCTGTACTCGGATATCTAAGGTGGTCTGTAAAGGCTAGCGTATAATGATGTCATTGCTTCTGGTTGTTTACCTGTACTCGGATATCTAAGGTGGTCTGTAAAGGCTAGCGTATAATGATGTCATTGCTTCTGGTTGTTTACCTGTACTCGGATATCTAAGGTGGTCTGTAAAGGCTAGCGTATAATGATGTCATTGCTTCTGGTTGCTTACCTGTACTCGGATATCTAAGGTGGTCTGTAAAGGCTAGCGTATAATGATGTCATTGCTTCTGGTTGTTTACCTGTACTCGGATATCTAAGGTGGTCTGTAAAGGCTAGCGTATAATGATGTCATTGCTTCTGGTTGTTTACCTGTACTCGGATATCTAAGGTGGTCTGTAAAGGCTAGCGTATAATGATGTCATTGCTTCTGGTTGTTTACCTGTACTCGGATATCTAAGGTGGTCTGTAAAGGCTAGCGTATAATGATGTCATTGCTTCTGGTTGCTTACCTGTACTCGGATATCTAAGGTGGTCTGTAAAGGCTAGCGTATAATGATGTCATTGCTTCTGGTTGTTTACCTGTACTCGGATATCTAAGGTGGTCTGTAAAGGCTAGCGTATAATGATGTCATTGCTTCTGGTTGTTTACCTGTACTCGGATATCTAAGGTGGTCTGTAAAGGCTAGCGTATAATGATGTCATTGCTTCTGGTTGTTTACCTGTACTCGGATATCTAAGGTGGTCTGTAAAGGCTAGCGTATAATGATGTCATTGCTTCTGGTTGTTTACCTGTACTCGGATATCTAAGGTGGTCTGTAAAGGCTAGCGTATAATGATGTCATTGCTTCTGGTTGTTTACCTGTACTCGGATATCTAAGGTGGTCTGTAAAGGCTAGCGTATAATGATGTCATTGCTTCTGGTTGTTTACCTGTACTCGGATATCTAAGGTGGTCTGTAAAGGCTAGCGTATAATGATGTCATTGCTTCTGGTTGTTTACCTGTACTCGGATATCTAAGGTGGTCTGTAAAGGCTAGCGTATAATGATGTCATTGCTTCTGGTTGCTTACCTGTACTCGGATATCTAAGGTGGTCTGTAAAGGCTAGCGTATAATGATGTCATTGCTTCTGGTTGCTTACCTGTACTCGGATATCTAAGGTGGTCTGTAAAGGCTAGCGTATAATGATGTCATTGCTTCTGGTTGTTTACCTGTACTCGGATATCTAAGGTGGTCTGTAAAGGCTAGCGTATAATGATGTCATTGCTTCTGGTTGCTTACCTGTACTCGGATATCTAAGGTGGTCTGTAAAGGCTAGCGTATAATGATGTCATTGCTTCTGGTTGTTTACCTGTACTCGGATATCTAAGGTGGTCTGTAAAGGCTAGCGTATAATGATGTCATTGCTTCTGGTTGTTTACCTGTACTCGGATATCTAAGGTGGTCTGTAAAGGCTAGCGTATAATGATGTCATTGCTTCTGGTTGTTTACCTGTACTCGGATATCTAAGGTGGTCTGTAAAGGCTAGCGTATAATGATGTCATTGCTTCTGGTTGTTTACCTGTACTCGGATATCTAAGGTGGTCTGTAAAGGCTAGCGTATAATGATGTCATTGCTTCTGGTTGTTTACCTGTACTCGGATATCTAAGGTGGTCTGTAAAGGCTAGCGTATAATGATGTCATTGCTTCTGGTTGTTTACCTGTACTCGGATATCTAAGGTGGTCTGTAAAGGCTAGCGTATAATGATGTCATTGCTTCTGGTTGTTTACCTGTACTCGGATATCTAAGGTGGTCTGTAAAGGCTAGCGTATAATGATGTCATTGCTTCTGGTTGTTTACCTGTACTCGGATATCTAAGGTGGTCTGTAAAGGCTAGCGTATAATGATGTCATTGCTTCTGGTTGTTTACCTGTACTCGGATATCTAAGGTGGTCTGTAAAGGCTAGCGTATAATGATGTCATTGCTTCTGGTTGCTTACCTGTACTCGGATATCTAAGGTGGTCTGTAAAGGCTAGCGTATAATGATGTCATTGCTTCTGGTTGTTTACCTGTACTCGGATATCTAAGGTGGTCTGTAAAGGCTAGCGTATAATGATGTCATTGCTTCTGGTTGCTTACCTGTACTCGGATATCTAAGGTGGTCTGTAAAGGCTAGCGTATAATGATGTCATTGCTTCTGGTTGTTTACCTGTACTCGGATATCTAAGGTGGTCTGTAAAGGCTAGCGTATAATGATGTCATTGCTTCTGGTTGCTTACCTGTACTCGGATATCTAAGGTGGTCTGTAAAGGCTAGCGTATAATGATGTCATTGCTTCTGGTTGTTTACCTGTACTCGGATATCTAAGGTGGTCTGTAAAGGCTAGCGTATAATGATGTCATTGCTTCTGGTTGTTTACCTGTACTCGGATATCTAAGGTGGTCTGTAAAGGCTAGCGTATAATGATGTCATTGCTTCTGGTTGCTTACCTGTACTCGGATATCTAAGGTGGTCTGTAAAGGCTAGCGTATAATGATGTCATTGCTTCTGGTTGTTTACCTGTACTCGGATATCTAAGGTGGTCTGTAAAGGCTAGCGTATAATGATGTCATTGCTTCTGGTTGTTTACCTGTACTCGGATATCTAAGGTGGTCTGTAAAGGCTAGCGTATAATGATGTCATTGCTTCTGGTTGTTTACCTGTACTCGGATATCTAAGGTGGTCTGTAAAGGCTAGCGTATAATGATGTCATTGCTTCTGGTTGCTTACCTGTACTCGGATATCTAAGGTGGTCTGTAAAGGCTAGCGTATAATGATGTCATTGCTTCTGGTTGTTTACCTGTACTCGGATATCTAAGGTGGTCTGTAAAGGCTAGCGTATAATGATGTCATTGCTTCTGGTTGTTTACCTGTACTCGGATATCTAAGGTGGTCTGTAAAGGCTAGCGTATAATGATGTCATTGCTTCTGGTTGCTTACCTGTACTCGGATATCTAAGGTGGTCTGTAAAGGCTAGCGTATAATGATGTCATTGCTTCTGGTTGTTTACCTGTACTCGGATATCTAAGGTGGTCTGTAAAGGCTAGCGTATAATGATGTCATTGCTTCTGGTTGCTTACCTGTACTCGGATATCTAAGGTGGTCTGTAAAGGCTAGCGTATAATGATGTCATTGCTTCTGGTTGTTTACCTGTACTCGGATATCTAAGGTGGTCTGTAAAGGCTAGCGTATAATGATGTCATTGCTTCTGGTTGTTTACCTGTACTCGGATATCTAAGGTGGTCTGTAAAGGCTAGCGTATAATGATGTCATTGCTTCTGGTTGTTTACCTGTACTCGGATATCTAAGGTGGTCTGTAAAGGCTAGCGTATAATGATGTCATTGCTTCTGGTTGTTTACCTGTACTCGGATATCTAAGGTGGTCTGTAAAGGCTAGCGTATAATGATGTCATTGCTTCTGGTTATTTACCTGTACTCGGATATCTAAGGTGGTCTGTAAAGGCTAGCGTATAATGATGTCATTGCTTCTGGTTGTTTACCTGTACTCGGATATCTAAGGTGGTCTGTAAAGGCTAGCGTATAATGATGTCATTGCTTCTGGTTGTTCACCTGTACTCGGATATCTAAGGTGGTCTGTAAAGGCTAGCGTATAATGATGTCATTGCTTCTGGTTGTTTACCTGTACTCGGATATCTAAGGTGGTCTGTAAAGGCTAGCGTATAATGATGTCATTGCTTCTGGTTGCTTACCTGTACTCGGATATCTAAGGTGGTCTGTAAAGGCTAGCGTATAATGATGTCATTGCTTCTGGTTGTTTACCTGTACTCGGATATCTAAGGTGGTCTGTAAAGGCTAGCGTATAATGATGTCATTGCTTCTGGTTGTTTACCTGTACTCGGATATCTAAGGTGGTCTGTAAAGGCTAGCGTATAATGATGTCATTGCTTCTGGTTCTTTACCTGTACTCGGATATCTAAGGTGGTCTGTAAAGGCTAGCGTATAATGATGTCATTGCTTCTGGTTGTTTAGCTGTACTCGGATATCTAAGGTGGTCTGTAAAGGCTAGCGTATAATGATGTCATTGCTTCTGGTTGTTTACCTGTACTCGGATATCTAAGGTGGTCTGTAAAGGCTAGCGTATAATGATGTCATTGCTTCTGGTTGTTTACCTGTACTCGGATATCTAAGGTGGTCTGTAAAGGCTAGCGTATAATGATGTCATTACTTCTGGTTGCTTACCTGTACTCGGATATCTAAGGTGGTCTGTAAAGGCTAGCGTATAATGATGTCATTGCTTCTGGTTGTTTACCTGTACTCGGATATCTAAGGTGGTCTGTAAAGGCTAGCGTATAATGATGTCATTGCTTCTGGTTCTTTACCTGTACTCGGATATCTAAGGTGGTCTGTAAAGGCTAGCGTATAATGATGTCATTGCTTCTGGTTGTTTACCTGTACTCGGATATCTAAGGTGGTCTGTAAAGGCTAGCGTATAATGATGTCATTGCTTCTGGTTGTTTACCTGTACTCGGATATCTAAGGTGGTCTGTAAAGGCTAGCGTATAATGATGTCATTGCTTCTGGTTGTTTACCTGTACTCGGATATCTAAGGTGGTCTGTAAAGGCTAGCGTATAATGATGTCATTGCTTCTGGTTGCTTACCTGTACTCGGATATCTAAGGTGGTCTGTAAAGGCTAGCGTATAATGATGTCATTGGTTCTGGTTGCTTACCTGTACTCGGATATCTAAGGTGGTCTGTAAAGGCTAGCGTATAATGATGTCATTGCTTCTGGTTGTTCACCTGTACTCGGATATCTAAGGTGGTCTGTAAAGGCTAGCGTATAATGATGTCATTGCTTCTGGTTGTTCACCTGTACTCGGATATCTAAGGTGGTCTGTAAAGGCTAGCGTATAATGATGTCATTGCTTCTGGTTGTTCACCTGTACTCGGATATCTAAGGTGGTCTGTACAGGCTAGCGTATAATGATGACTGACTCGGGAAGTTAAATAGAATCTCACATTGATAAAGCATAACTCAGAAATAAGTTAAAATGTTGTCAAAACAAAAGCTTGACAGAAACATGTTAGTTAGTACAATTTTTTTAAGAGGGTGTAAGAAATGTTCTGTTGAACCTTTGACCAACTACTACTACTACTACTACTACTACTACTACTACTACTACTACTACTACTACTACTACTACTACTACTACTTGTACTACTACTACTACTGCTGCTGCTGCTGGTGCGGCCGCCGCCGCCGCTACTACTACTACTACTACTACTGCTGCCGCTACCGCTACCGCTACCGCTGCCGCTACCGCTGCCGCTGCCGCTGCCGCTACCGCCGCCGCTGCCGCCGCCGCCGCCGCGATGATGCTGCTGCTACTGCTACTACTACTGCGCCTTCTACTCCTTCTACTACGACCACTGCCAATACTATTGCTGCTAATGCTGCTACTGCTATTGATACTTCTACCGCTCCTAATACTGCTACTTCTGCTGCTGCTATCTCTACTGCTCCTACTACCACTTTTTCTACTAACATCCAAAAACTGCAGTTAGCAGAATGTGATGAACAACCGTGATAACAACTGAAATGAAAATGAGAAAAAAGGCAATCGTGATTAGAAGTGCAGTCTGATCAAAACTGAGCGCTGTCATTGCAGTGGTAAATGTACATTAAATAAGCAAATATAATTTTGACCACATTTTGCCGCGAAAGGGTTAGGAAGGTGATATTTCTCACAAGCCCCTGCCTTATTGAACCACCATCGAGTGGTACTAAGCAGTTCTTCCCTACCATTGCTCACCACTAGTGGGAAACCACCTGTCTCTAGCAACATCCAGCTCGGGATATTAAGGTGGTCTTTAATCCATCTTGGGTCAATTGAACCATTTAAGGGTAAAACCGACGAAAGCAGTCTCTTCAGCGCTGCTGAGGAATGTTCATTAGCATGGCAAGAGAAGACGATAATATCTGAAAATGTAGCACTAGAATGGCTGACTCGGTTATCGAGCTAGTCATTCGATAGATACATTAAAAAAAATAGTCTTCTT
>JAVVLW010005165.1:0-14000 GCA_034401795.1 Chaetoderma sp. LZ-2023a
CATATATCCAGCCCTCTTGAGGGGGACTAGACACCAATCACACGTCCAGACTGGAAGGTCTGAGTGGCTACTCTTCTCATGTCTTCAACTATTTTTGTGGGAATAAACTTTCTCGCACTTCTGGCAATAAAATTCCGACATTTTGAGTTATGTAAAACTATTCAGAGAATGATAGAGGATCTTGGTAGGTGATGACTATGTTTATGACATCATTTTGGTGACGTCATTTTGGTGACGTCCTGTGGCGACCGTGGTGACGTCATAAGAGTTATGATTGTTATACAAGGGTCCGAAAGAATGAGCCGGGGGGGGGGGGGGTCACCTGTTTAGAAAAGAGTAATAACAACGTACTGGGTCTGTCCGTGTATGGTGCGTGTGTCAGCCCAGGGAAGACGGTGACTCTTACCCTGCTAGGTTGATGCCTATGGGCTCCATCGTGTGGAGCGGGTGAATCCAGTGGCACTCTTTTTGTTTTCCCCATTTAGTGGAGATGTCGTCATCTGGATCTGATAACAAAACCTGTAATATTCTGAATTCCATGTTCATTCTAGAATGTCCAGGTTTATTAAAGTGTCTAGAGACTGGAGTGTCATATCTCTCGTGTTTATAGATTCGTGATTGAGCGGAAGTGCTCTTGGATGCGTATCTTAAATGTGCGTAGTGTTTCTCCTACATATTGTTTCTTGCAAGGTAAGCAGGTAGACGACATTCCTTGTTTGGCAATTGCCAATGATTTTGGATTTATATGTTAATCCGGTGTGTGAGCTGGAGAAAAATCTCTGTTTCTGCAGATACTGCAGTTTCTTGTTTTGCAAGGTATTAGAGGGTGTCTCTGGGGTGGCTGGTTGTTGGATGTTGGAAGTTTAGCTCTGACCATGGAGTCGTTGATAGTTTTGTTCCTTCTGTAGCCGAATAGCGGCAATTCTGGGAAGGCTATTCTGCATCTATTGCTAGGAGGGCCCTCCTCAACCATTTTGCAAACAGAGGTTACCCTGATACCATCCTGAACACTGCCAGGACAAAGGCCCACGCTAGAACCAGGACAGAGCTCCTACACCCCGCACCAGACACACGCAATAACACCACACTATCTAAACCGGTCTTTGTATATGATTTCAACAGGACAGGCATCTTCCTCAAGAACAACATCAAGAAATATTGGCCAATTTTGGAAGCCAGCAATAGATGCAGGATAGCCTTCCCAGAACCGCCGCTATTCGGCTACAGAAGGAACAAAACTATCAAAGACTCCATAGTCAGAGTTAAACTTCCAACATCCAACAACCAGCCACCCCACAGAAACCCTCTAATACCTTGCAAAACAAAAAACTGCAATATCTTCCAAAAAATGCAGAAACAGAGATTTTTCTCCAGCTCTCACACCGGCTTAACATATAAATCCAAAATTCAAAATCATTGGCAATTGCCAAACAAGGAATGTCATCTACCTGCTTACCTGCACCATATGCAAGAAACAATATGTAGGAGAAACACTACGTACATTTAATATATGCATCCAAGAGCACCTCCGCTCAATCATGAATCTCTATAAACACGAGAGATATGACACTCCAGTCTCTAGACACTTTAATAAACCTGGACATTCTAGAATGAACATGGAATTCAGAATAATACAGGTTTTGTCATCAGATCCTGATGACGACATCTCCACTAAATGGAGAAAACAAAGAGTGCCACTGGATTCACCCGCTCCACACGATGGAGCCCATAGGCATCAACCTAGCAGGGCAAAGGTCACCATCTTCCCTGGACCGACACGCGCACCATACAGACAGACCCAGTACGTTGTTATTACTCCACCCCCCAATTTGTCAAATTAAGCTTAGAATATAAGAGTTTATGAATCACTAACATGCTCACATATGTCCATATGTTTTCTCGTAAAATTAATTGTTACAGCAAGCTGTAGCACTACCTACAGCATATATTACCTGGGCTAGTTCCTGTAGACCCGGGTCCAAGTGGTGATGTAAAGCTGCTGTCAGATAGGTTACCCACTTCATCCTGTATCTTCTTCTTCAGCTTCGCAAACATGCTGAAGAGGTATCCTTATCAGGTGCACCAATGTGCCTGAAATGACAAACAAGGTGTATATGTTGACTGATTACAAGGACTAATGAGTCAATGTGTCTGAAATATGTCCAGCAAATGTTTCACTTATATAACTATTCGTTTATACAGGAACTCATGCCTGTGGATTGAACCCACAACTGACTGCAGTGCCTAGCATCATAGCCCACTAACGTTACCACTCGATCAATGCCACACTGGACCTGCGGTGTTGGTCTAGTGGTAACGTATGGGCACTAGCATGCTAGGCGCTGTTGCCAGTTGTGGGTTTGATCACCCCTTCGATACCAATATTCGTATTAAACCATTTTTGACATACAGTCTGCTGATTTGCTTTAGTTTTAACAAAAATATGGTGTAGTTTTGTTCTACAATCTAGACAGACTGCAGCTGTAACAAGATGATAATAAAATAAAGCAAATAACAATTCACTGCCTGATCTGACAAATGGTGAATCGACATTATGCTCTAATGAGATCAGATTTGAGAGGAATGTCTCTCTCACCTCTTCTAAATTTAACATGAATTTAAATTTTATGACAAAGCAGACTTACACAATTTTCCATGTAAGTGGAAAGATTTATTTACACCGATAACAGCGTAAAATGAAACTAGAATGTGCAGTCGATGGCACACCAGCATTATCGTCATTCCTCCCCATCAAGCCTATATATGAGGAAGAATGACGAGAGTATATTTTACAATGCAATCATTAAACTATATGAAACAACATATTTATATCATTACAAAATCATGACACTTGTTTCTTGTTTTTTTAAGTGTCCATTGATATATACTGATCGTCATTCTTCCCCTATCATATTCATGTAAAATACATGTTTTAAACATGTTCGCATCTTAAGCATGCAGCTCTTTCTAGGTATTTTTGTGTTGAAGGAATTGAAAATTATCCATTTTTTAGCAATGTGTTTCCAAAAAAATTCTAGATGAGGAAGAATGACGATCATTAAAAAGATTGCTATGGGCAACATTCTTAAATAGTAATCATCATTCTCCATACATAGCAATTGATGAATGGAATGTATACGCCATACTGAATGTTAATTACCATAAGTATTTTAACAGAACATTTTAAAATAATGTGACGGGGAAGAATGATGATCAGTATATCGACCATAATGGCCCTAGCATTTTGAAGATGTGCCACTGGCTAATGAAGGGATTTTCCGTAGCGGATATAATGCAAGTTAAAAGAGGGCTAGGAAGAATTTTGGGGTACATATTTTTTGGGTGGAATGTTTTGAAAATTGTATCTATTAATGACTAAATGTGTTTTCACAAATTTCCAATGGGGAAGAATGATGATCAGTATTATGATTGTTACTTACTCTGATCATCATTTTTCCCAGTGCATTTCACACAAAATTGCTTGTTAAACAATATGTGAATTCAATTATATGGGGACGCCATATGAAAAAAGCAGCATGTTAATGAATTTAAAAGAAGTAAAGCAGTATTTTACCAATATTGTTCTTGAACATCATTTGATACATGCGGAAAAAGATGCTTGTGCTGCTATGCCCAAACTTCACACACACACACACACACACACACAACACACACACAACACAACACACACAACACAACACAACACACACACAAATAACGTACACTAATGGCAAAAAGCGTGTTGATTACAAGTCGTCAATACTGAGATACATGATCTTGGTGGCAGTTTGCGCACATACATGTAGGGATCACCATATAATTCTTCAGGTGTTGAGTTGTAAGTATGAGGTTACCCAGCTCTGGCGCACTGCGCATGCACTACAGAACGTTGCATGCACTACAGAACGTTGCATGCACTACAGAACGTTGCATGCACTACAGAACGTTGCATGCAATTTCTGCAATGAAACCCTTTAATGGTCAAATTTGGTCTAGAAAATTTAAATACCTTCATATTGAATGTCAATTTACAGGCCAAGAAAATACAATTTTTGACAGATATTCCAGTGATAAAATTTCAAAAATTTTCTTGGCCTGTAAATTGACATTCAATATGTATTGAGCCAGTCAATCCAGTGGTAAATTTTCAAAAACTATATTCACTTGGCCAGTAAATGTACATTCCACAAGATCATAACAGAGGCCGGTATGACCATTAAAGGGTTAATTAGGCTAATAAAGATTATTATAGGTACGTTTATTAGCAAATATATATTAATCGTCAGTCTTACACATGATGGTTAATGCGTCAGTATGCCTCATAGGTTCAAATAAATTAAAAGATCATCTATAGATACTTTAGACTTTAATGATATCCATTGACATGTTTTCTCTTACATCAATCACGCAATGACGGTGTGTTTTAACTGGTATGCTATCATGACTAGTTTTGCTGATCTTGCTAACCCCTGGAATTTCTCCACTTTATTTGGAAACTGTAACAAGCGGCCCAAGTGTCCTGGATCGCTCACCTGGAACATTTTCATTCCAACTAGAAAGAAGATTATCTATAAGTAGAAACCTAAAAAGATGACTAGAATTGCAACAAGAACACAGCGGTTCAGCTGTTGCCCTAGATGATGTATGGGTTTTGAACAGATCCACAAAGTGGTTTTTGGAGACGTTTAAAGACATGTATTTCTAGAAATCGCAAAAATTCAAAATGACCACCGGCCAAATTCACGACCAGCTTCACTTGAACAAATTTGGATCTCTATGCCCTACTGATGCTTTCTGCCAAATATAATTGAAATCATCCCCAGTGGTTCTCGAGCAGACATTTAAAATTTCATATTGCTTTAGTATTGGAGCTTTTAGTTGGAAAATGATCCAAGATGGCCACCAAATTCTTTATCCTACAGTTTCAACAAATGCAAATTTGAAATCAGAATACCCAAATACCTATATAAAAGCAATTTCGGCTTCAAAATCCATCAAATAAAAAACAAACATTTTGATTGGCCCATGGCGGCCATGTTTTTTTACCTATCAACTTCCTGTGAACAAATTTTAATTGACCGTAGTCCCTTATCATATCTCCCAAATTTCGACCCGATCTGTTGTGGCCTACAAATGCACTTTCACTGAATATTTTTATTTTCTTGACCAATCTCGATCATTAAATGATTTAAGACCAGAACAATTAACACAATTGAAATAAAACATGTTCCATTCATTTGTTTTCATTCAGTATAATAATGTGAAACCGGAAGTCCATTGAAATCCTATGAAGGGGGATAGATGAGATTCAAAATTAATTATTTTCACGTATCATTGTCAGAAATTACAACAGGCAGTCCACCAAAGGGAAGCCTATGAAGTGGTGGACTCCTACATAGAAACATTAAGGGCAATTCCACAGTGACTAATGTTACATTTTCACACACCCTAGGTTGTAAACCTCCTTGTATTGATAAGAGTTATGACATTCAGACAACCATCTTTGGTGGATAGTATAGGTGGATCCTTTCCTATTTAGTCAAGCATTTTTATTGTGTTATTCTCCTCAAACTATAAGACTGATGTAACTGGTTTCTGGTATAAATTAAAGCCTATATCGTAGTAACTATCTGTGCTATAGAACATCGTTCTATCTCTTATAGTAGAAAAATAAATTACATAAAACTGTGTGACTGACGTTATCGTGACTGACGTTACAGTTTGTTCTTTTGGAAAATATCATGGGAGATTCCTTGTAAGTGTTATATTACTGTCATATAGTGTAATGGACCTTTCCATTTTTTAGCTATTCCCCGCCCATCCCTAGCTAAGCTCCACCCACATCTCGCTCGTGTTCGGATCGATCGATCTCTGAAATCCCTGACTATCGATCTCAAGAAAATTATACAGGTAAGCTGTTGAATATTTTGAAACTAATTTGACTGGGTGCTGTTGCTGCCTAAGGCAGCAACAGCACCCAGTCAAATTAGTTTCAAAATATTCAACAGCATGTTTCTTAAATAGCAAAGAATTACAAAGACATACAATTCATACAACGTGTCGGAGCATTTGAGATTTGGTGACGGTCTATATGGAACGCGTTGTAATGATTAAGACGTCATCATACACGCGCTTAGGTGATTATGGCGTCAGACGACTTCTGATGATGAATGGATACTCTGGAAAGGTGAATTACTTAGTATTTTAACAATGTAGTGACACATGTGAAGAAATTAAATCTTATGAACTAAGGAAAGGTTGCATAATAGCTCTAGATATAAATGTCATAGATAATATCAGTATGAGTAAAGTGTTGCTAACTGCCTACAGATTACTTATGTTCAGTTAACACACACACACAACTGAACTCATAATGCTAGTTTTCAAAAACTTTATTTTGACAAATTATCATTTGGCAAATTTACATCAGAGGCGACATCTGCTCTTATGTTTTGGGTTACATTATCAACCTGCAGCTCCAAAGCATCCACTGTCACGACTAAGGTTGTCTGATAGCCTTTGCCTCCTGAAGCAATGCCTGGGCATTAATCCTGAAGGAGATTGTTATAGACCCCCCTATCATGACAGTGGATGCTTCCGAGCAGCAGTATCTTTGTCTGTGAACAGTAATTCAGTTATATAATACCATTGTTATATATTGATATCTAATGTATCTTATTTACACTTTTGGAGGATAACCGCTCAACACGTCTAGTGCTGAATGCATTGGTGTAGACAAGATAAGCTTGCTGTGCTTGATCGTATCCCCTCAGCTACAGAAGATGATTGGGATAACACTTGTTATCCAGCGTGATATATGCTTGTCGGCTCAACACGTCTAGTGCTGAATGCATTGGTGTAGACAAGATAAGCTTGTCGCGCTTGGTTGTGTCCCCTTAGCTACCGAGAATGATTGAGCTAAAATCAGTTATCCTGATTGCGCGTTGACTGGAATCGCTCATTGACTCAACACAGCTAGTGCTGAATGCATAGGCACAGGCAACATTGTGTCTGACGTCCGTACTTATTGTGTCACAATACTTGCTTTTCACATTCTATTTCAGGTTGGAGGCGGGGCTGTGGTGGCCAAGTTACAAATATTTTTTTAACAATTTAGAGCATTGAGAAACTTCGACTGCTGCATATGAAACTTAGACAAAGAATGAAACTTATCTCAGCCTCTGGAATTTTATAATAACGCATTGATTGGATGTTAACTGGTGATGTGCTTCTTGCATAGTAGTGGTGTGATCGAGCAGACACTCAACTAAAAATGATGTTGATGGTAACAGTTATTGCTATTCTATAAATTGAATGTGTCATTCTGGATACATGTATGTTGTTAATTGTTGTTTACTAGTTACATCTATTAAACATAGTTAGCAAACACACAGATAACTCATCCAGACAATAATAGAATGGCTATAGATAAAATACTATACTATAACAGGTAAAACACACTCAAATTTCCTATGAATGTTGATTGTGACTGACGTTACATCTAGGAATATATTGTGACTGACGTTACATTGTGACTGACGTTACAATTTTCAATGCCATTCTATAAAGAATAAATAAAACTTTGACAACTATTATTTTTATTTATAACTTAGGTATGTTATGAAGGAGAATTCTAATGTAATGGATGTTTTTGTGGTGTAATAACAACTTCAATATCTGACTATATAACTGCATCTACTATAACCTACACACGTTCTAAAGCAATTACTAGTGAACTCTTATAAATTTAATATGAACACTATATTATTTTATAGTGTTATCAGGTCACAAATAAATCCACATTGTACATGAGGCTGAGGCCCTTGGGCCTCTGGCGCTCACCTGGACCATTAGCATTTGAACCATTTGCATTTAAATAGATATGGGAGCTTAGAGCCTGCCACCATAGAATCCATTAGTGAAATTTGGTTGAAATATGTCAAGCAGCTAAGAAGCCGTAACAATTTGACAATTTCCGGTACATTTTCATAAAATCTCAGATTTACACGCAAAAAATTGATGAATCAAAATTCTGAACAGGTGTTCTAGACCCTATGGCCATAGGATCCTTTCAGCCTAATTTGGTTTAATCCAATCAAGATGGTAAGGAGAAGCAATTTGACAATTTCTAGTACATTTTTCATAGAATCTATGATCTTCACCCAAAACATTGATGAATCAAAACCCCAAATGGAATTTCTAGAGCCTACGACCATTGGGTCCTTTCAGCCAAATTTAGTTGAAATCGCTCAGAATGATAAGAAGCATTTTGACAATTTCCAGTACATTTTTCATAAAATCTAAGATCCTTGGCTGATTCAACAAGAGCATCTCTTAATACAATCGCTCGTTCCTTGGCTTTTATTAATCACACTCGTAGGAAAGAGTTTTTGTCTTCTGCATCTCTATCCCGTAAACTCAAAAAACAACTACTGTCTGCTCATCCATTCGGTCAAGATCTTTTTGGAACCTACGCTCCTTCATTAATCCAAAAAGAATCTACTCGAAAGTCATTGGCTGATGCTATTATTCCTAATATCACATCCAAATGTCATTCGGATATTCCCTTTCGTACTTCTGATCATTCATCGGCTAAGAAGTCTAAACCTTCCCACTCCTTTCCATCCAGGATTTTCGTTAATTCAAATCGATCCAGTCGCTCGAGTCCCTCCAGTCGTAGGTCTGCCTCAGATGCCTCCAGTTCTCCGACCTCATCTCCTCAGCCTCAGAAGAAATCATCATCTTCAGTCTATGGACAGTCCCATTTTGATGAAATAGTAGAAGCTCGTCCTCGTCCTCAGTCTTATAAGCCTTCCTCCGGCCAGTCTTCCTCATCATCCAATCGTGGATCGTCTTCTCGAGGCAGAGGTCGTCGTGGTTCATTCAAGAAGTCTTATCAACAACATTTTTGAAGGTCCGGTCTCGCCACCCCCTTCTCCTCTGCCGGTGGGGGAGTGAAGTCTGGGGTCGTTATGTTGTACCATTGGATAATAGGTTTTCAAGGCTGTAAGCACATTTTCGTCAATTGAACATAAGAGTAGGAATTTTATCAACAAATTTGGTCAATTTCATAACTAGCAAACATTCACTGAAATAAAACATGCATAAAAATAAACCCTAAAATAAACTTACTGGTTATAAATATCTGCTACCTGGTCTACAGATGCAATCTCAGTATTGCGTCATGTGTTTTCAACTCTAGTGAGGCGGTGAATTGATGTCATTTTCATAAACGGGTCTGATACAAACACAACTTAATTTACAGTTGCAAATCCAGATCAGGTTATATTCCGCTTTTCATGATAACCGGGTAGCAGCAAATTTCAGCCAAAACATTAAAAAAGTTAAAATCTTTCAGTTTTTCATTTGGAAATTGGTAAATGTGGTATTGAAAATGAACATAAGTGTTTTGCCTACAGCAAAATATAAAAAAATTATGGAAATTTATATCGTATGTGGTAACTAGGGCCTGTTTGAATTGCCATTGCGGCTAGAGAAAAATCAATCTAGATCTGAAAACTACATAAGCACCTAGGGCTGCGCGGTTTGGCTTACAGCCATATCGGTTTCGATATGACTTTTCATATCGGTTTTAACCGAATATCGGTTTTATGGACATGAAACAAAAAATTTAAATGATAAAAATTAGCACGAAAACAGAACGTATTTTCACACCCTGATACATTCGTAACGTTTTACGCCTTTAAAGCTTAATATACCTTATAATATCCATCATCTCGCGGGAGTGAAATTATTAATTAGACCGCCTAAATATTACCAGTTAAATAAACATCGTTTATTTTGTCAAAATTTATCATAAATCAGCAAAACGGGTTGCGAAAAGACGTAAATCACGCGATTGTAATTAATTATGATGTTATTATCTCCCTTTCTTCTTTCATTTCCAATTCGGCCGGAGGACGAAATCATGCCTTGAAGAAAATATTAACTGTATATATTTTGCGATCATAAGTTAATATGATATTGTGTATAGAAGATAACGTTTTAAAAACAGTTTGAGTAATAATTTTATTTAAAATTATATCCTAATCAGCAAAATGTATTCAGCATTATATTTTTTGGCGAGATTTTGATGCATTCGGGCGATTTAGTGTTGGGACGACTTTGCATTATGTTAATTAGCCGGTGACGTAAATAAAATGGATGCCGTTGTTTAGAAATGTTTTCCCCGATACAAATTTTAATGACAAATTCCCACATTAGTATTGTGTTTTATATTGCAAATTTATCTGAGACTACCAGAGAAAAGACGAGTGGATATTTATTTAATTCACTGCTTGATTTCTCTCGGCGTACAGCGAGTTACATGGAGTTACACAATTTGCGCAATTGGGGCCTCGTTCAATTATTAGTTGCCCCGAACATAGCTTAATGGAAAGTATGCCCATTATTATTCATTACGATTTTCATGCTCGTTAGTATCTTTTATTTTTAACAATCCTGATATGAAAAACCGAAAATATGTTCATATTCGGTTTTTCCATATTTATTTTTTATAATCGGTTATGAAACCGTCAGTGCAGGATATCGGTTTTAAATATGGTATCGGTATATCGCGCAGCCCTATAAGCACCCCATGCCAGTTCCACACTTCAGGAGAAAAATCATTGCTATGGCAATGGGTCTGCTATGCTACTCAGGACAGTAACTGGCAGATGTCGCAGGACGCAAAAACTGGATTGATTCGTATAAGTTCCTTACAAGTTATCAGTAATTTTATCATGGGTCAAAAACGTATTAGTGAAAATATGTGTTTTTGACTTTTTCACTACTCGGACAGAAAAATGCATAAAATAATCACTTGTATCATCGGATAATGGGTTTCCGAGGGTGTAAGCACATTTTCACTGATTTAATATAAGAGTAGGAATTTTATCAACAAATTTTTTCAATTTCATAACCAGCAAATATTCACTGAAATAAAACAAGCATAAAAATTTTAATAAACCATAACATAAACTTACTGCTTATAAATATCCCCTACCTGGTCTAAAAATGAAATGTCAGTATTGCGTCATGTCTTTTCAATGGTGATGTAATTGCATAATTTCAACCCTAGTGAGGCGGTGAATTGATGTCATTTTTATGATTGAGCAAAGGAGTCTGTCACCGAATATAATACCATAAACTGGTCTGATACAAGCACAGAATTTAATTTATAGTTGTAAATCCAGATCAGGTTATATTCCGCTTTTCGTGCTAACTGGATAGCAGCAAATTTCAGCCAAAACATTAAAAGTTAAAATCTTTCAATTTTCTTTTGTAAATTGGTAAATATGTATGTATGATTACTGTATTCTACGGCTGTAGTAGTAGAAACATCCTACAGCTGCAATCAGCCCTTCTTCGCTTTTGCCCACTGTGTCTTGTCCTCAGCCAAAATCCTTAGCTTCCTCAGGTCCATTTTTTACTTGAGTGTACCTAATTGAAGGAAATTTAAATTTCCCTTTCTCCGAGATCTAACAATACTCACCATTCTGTTACTTCTGATATACAGCTGGCTCTAGGACTATAAACTTAGAAAGCTTTACCGACTCCTTGGAACCGGGTACTCGGCTCCCAACTGCCGAGTACCCGTCTACCATAGAGCTCATATTGTTTGCATAGCCACCAAACAAGAGAAATCCATGGCTTGCCTCCATGGGGCTTGGTCCGTAACAGAATGGTGAGTATTGTTAGATCTCGGAGAAAGGGAAATTTAAATTTCCTTCATTCTCCTTCGATCAATACTAACCATTCTGTTACTTCTGATATACACCAGATTTGGTCAGTAACCTGGTGGGAAGGGGCAAGCCATAAATGCTACTTTAGCCCCATGGAGAAAGAGTTAGACGTATTCTTGACTAACGGAGACCTAAAAAGAACCGTCAAGTTAACGGAACCGAATCACATTCCCATCACTGGCCCCCCTTTTTTTCCGCTAAGAAAAGGGAGAGAAATCACGAACATGCATCTCGCCTGAAAACACAAATATGCCAAAAGGGTTAACTGCTCTTTGCATATACACATGTATTAGCCTGGGAATGAGCATGAATATATAAGATGAATGATATATAGACATAATACAAAAAACTCTCAATGTTGAATTACCTCATGATAAATGGGCTCCAGACGTACCACTTCCAACCATTCACTTGTCCGGCCATCAGTGACACAATCTGGTTGTCATCCTCTCGCTCGACCATGTCTGCTTTTAAATTCTTTTCTTACCAAAGTGAAAAAAGGGAGAAGAGCAGTGTGGTCACTTAACTATCATTTCAAAACAGCTAAAGCGAGTGGATTGGCTTAGTCTGATACATCCCTCATATAGTAATCCAGGAATGAGGACTCACAGTGCCATTGTGCAACGGCCATGAAGTCCTCTAACAGAACACCACTGTAAAGGGCGGTCGAGGCGGCTATTCCTCTAACATCGTGTGCCCTTGCGCATTGCACCTGGTGCCCAGTCGCCATCTCATGAGTAGTCTGAATGCATTCGACTACCCAACGAGAGATAGTATCCATGGATGCGGCGCCATAAGGCTTCTTATGGCAGATCCATAGATGTCTATCGTTCGACCGTAACGAGTCTGTCCGTTTCCTGTACTTAGTCAAAGCATGGACCGGGCACCAGACACTGGCATCACGATCAAACCTTGTTAATTTCGGTATTATCATCGGTTTGCCGGGATATCTCAAAGATTGATTCTTTGACATAAACTCTGCTCTTGGCAGAAGACGCAGACCCTCTCCGGAGACAATAAATCAGTCCCTCTCTGCCGAAAGCGCATGGATCTCACTGCGCCTTCTAGCTGAGGAAGCTGCCAATAGAAAGACCGCTTTTAGAGTCAAATGCTTTAGACTAGCCGAACGCAACGGTTCGAAAGGGTGCTTGGCCAGTACATTAAGCACTAAAGATAGACTCCAGGTTGGAATGACTACCGGTTGTCTCGGTCTGAGATTGTTCATTCCCTTCACCATCACATTTAACTGGGCCACTGCTGGACTATCCCTGTTGGCTAGACAAGGGATAACTGATGCCAAAGCTGACTTGTATCCAGCAATTGTGACGGGAGCTAGTCCTGAAAAGAACAGCTCACAGAGAAAGTCTGCTATTTGCTGAATAGTGGATTGAAAGGTATCAATACCCTTTTCCTCACACTAGTCCTGAAAAGAACAGCTCACAGAGAAAGTCTGCTATTTGCTGAATAGTGGATTGAAAGGTATCAATACCCTTTTCTTCACACCAGTCTGCAAATCTGTTAACCTTGTTGTTATATGACTTGAAGGTTGACCTCCTTCTCGCAGCCGCGATGAAATCAGCAGCTTGTCGAGAAAAGCCTTCCGACGTGGAACTTTGTTTGATAACATCCACGCAGTCAATTTGAACATTTCGGGAAGCTCGTGTAGGAAGCGTCCCTTGGCCTGGGAGATTATGTTCGGAATCTCAGGCAACTGCACTGGGTTTTCCACCAGCAGATCTAGCAGATCCGTGAACCACGCCCTGCTGGGCCAATACGGCGCTATTAGCAGGACCAGACACGGTTCCTCCCTGATCTTCACCAATACCTTCGGCAGAAGAATGGTGGGTGGGTACGCGTAAGCGTGAATCCCCCTCCAGCTTATCGCCAGAGCGTCTGTATCGATGGCATTTGGATCTGGAATCGGCGAGACATAAGTCATGATTTGAGCATTTTCCCTTGTGGCGAACAAGTCCACGTTGGGTTTGCCCCAATGCTCAAAGATCCTTCGTAGAACTGGAGGGTTGAGGGACCATTCTGTTGGCAGAATTCTCTGTCTGCGAGACAAAGCATCTGCCAGAATGTTCAATCGCCCAGGAATGTGAGCTGCTTTCAAAACAACCGAGTAATTCCTGCACCATTGAATCAAGTGCCACACTTTGATACACAGCATGGGTGACCTGGTCCCGCCTTGGCGATTTATGTATGATACTACCGTCGAATTGTCCGATCGTATCAATATCACCTTGCTCCTGACCA
>JAVVLW010005166.1:0-23782 GCA_034401795.1 Chaetoderma sp. LZ-2023a
TTGGAAGAAACTGTTCCAACGCCAGTTCCACTGCCATCATTTCCAACAGATTGATATGCAGCTGGCTCTCCTGGAGAGTCCATGTGCCAGAGACCTGGTGTTCTCCTAGGCAGGCCCCCCCCCCCCCCCCACCCCTCCAGCGATGCATCCGTGTACACGGACAGCTGGGGGTGGGGTAGGTGCAGCGAAACCCCTACTGGGAGATTCTGACGCTTTTTCCACCATACAAGATGCGGCATTATTGGCTCCAAAACTGGCACCAGTTTTGACAGGGGTTCTGTTCTGTTTCCACAGCGACATCAGATACAACTGGATAGGTCTTCGCATTAGAGCAGCGTACAGGATCACCTGCTCCATAGAGACCATCATGCCCAGCATCTGAAGAAACCGCCTCGCCTGAATGTGGTTTCCCACTCGAAAACTCTTGAGGATGGCTAACAGAGACACCACTCTGGGCTCTGACGGGTAAACCCTGCCCTCCTCGAGATCAAATCGCATCCCCAAATATACGAAATGTTGAGTGGGTGTCAACTCTGATTTCTCCTTGTTAACTATCCAGCCTAGATCTGAAAGTAACTTCAGAGTCAAAGCAGTATCCACGTCCAACCTGGCTGCCGTATCTGCTTTGATCAGCCAATCGTCTATGTAGGTGTGTAGCGCCACGTTCTCTTTTCTGAGAAACGCAGTCACCGCAAGGACCACTCTTGTGAAAACCCTTGGAGCTGTCGACAGGCCAAACGGGAGAACAATAAACTCCCATACTTGATTCTGAAACGCAAATCTCAGAAAGCTGTGACAACTCCTGTTCATTGGAATGTGGAAATATGCATCTTTCTGATCGATCGATACACACCACATTCCCTTCCCCAATCCTGCCATTACCGACCTCGGCGTTTCCATCTGGAACCGAGGCATATGGATAAATCAATTTAATGGCCTGAGATTGAGTACGGGTCTCCATCCCCCCGTGCTCTTGGGGACAAGGAACATATTTGAATAGGAGGCTGGAGTGTTCTGGTTTGCTTGCTCCCTTCAGAAGCAAACCTGACACTTCGTTTTGAATGGCTTCTAACTTGTCTGGATCCCGTGGTACGGGTGTCCAGACAGGTGCCAAAGACAGATTCTGTGGCGGAAAGTCCCACCACTCCGTCATGTATCCCTGGGATAACCATCCCAGGACCAGACTGTCTGATGTCACACCTCGCCAAGCCTCGACGAAACGCATGAGGTTTCCACCCACTATAGACGCTACAGTCCGGCTCGCGGTCCGCTCCCCCCCCTCTCTTAACGAGAGAGAGAACCATTTCGGTCTTGGCTCAGCAGGTCTAACTGGCACCGCTGTTCCTGTCGCACAGGTGCGGTCCAGGCGGATACGAAGGGAGCTCTCCTACCCTCAGGTACGATCCGCTCCCTTCTTTCCGCCCGTTGAGGACCTCCCCTTCCCGCCTCTAGGCCGATCAGGAGCAACATTGGAGAGGGTAGGGGCCTCCACAACCTTCCTGGCTTTCTTCGCCGGCGGCGGCTGAGAAAAGCCAGACGAAGCAGCAGCCGCACTAGGCTTA
Organism: Chaetoderma sp. LZ-2023a; assembly: GCA_034401795.1. NCBI lineage: Eukaryota > Metazoa > Mollusca > Caudofoveata > Chaetodermatida > Chaetodermatidae > Chaetoderma > Chaetoderma sp. LZ-2023a. The sequence continues at coordinate 1,563 of JAVVLW010005166.1, forward strand.
GCCTTCGCCTTGCCTTCATGCTTCTTCTGCTTCTTGGAAGGTTGAACAGTCAACGGCTTCCCTACAGCCCATAGTGTGTGCGCTTGCCGCACTAGCTCCAGCTGTAGGTTTACCGCCAACCGATTCTGCGCAATGCTAGCAGTGTCCTCTAGGATGGCCCGCGCCTGGCCACCGAAGATGCTAGGACCTGTCAGGGGCGTCCCAAGAAGACACTCCCTGACGGCCGTAGCCGGACGCATATGGTCAAGAACCATTTGCTTCCTGGACTTAGTAACACGCGCCTGCACCCGTCCAGGTGGCACAGGGTGGCCTGCCCCAGCTTCAGCCCACACCGACTGAAGAAGGCGATAAGAGTGGTTGACAGCACTCATAGCTGCCCTCACCACATAGGGACAGGACTTCCTCATGGTGTCCCTGGGATTTGTCCACCAGTGCCAGACCGGGGACACCCAGAACCCATCGGTTATCCTCGGTAACCGATGGTACACACCATACCTGTCATATTCGCCCCCGTGGAATATGACACCTCGCCCGCACCTCCCTGGAGGCCGCAGGGAGCTGGCCCTTGGTCATGAGATGCTTACTATAAATAGACACTAGCAACTCGATAAACCGTGGATCCCCGTCCTAATCGATGCAACCGACGGACGGGGCACATCCTCCTCGGCCGTGGCCGAAACCACAGATGGGTCCACCCTGGCTAGCCAAGCCAGAGCCTCAGACCAGTCTACTTCCGAGGAGGACACACCCGTGAACACGTCACCCGTTGACGCGTTCACGGACCTACAAGCCACGGCCTCCCGGCTAGGAGCCGCGGCTGACACGCCAGGAACTCCGGTACCATACAGTTCCGCCGCCACCCCATGGAACACACCAGTCCATGGAGTAGGCCTGCACGGAAAACTGTGCGGACCCATAGCAGACACGGAACCGTGGCCAGACACGGGCGCCAACGGCACCCCACGTCTGACCGCCGGACCAGGCGAGATAGGTGAGTACCACGCCTGGCCCGGCACACCCGTCACCGTGTCGGCTGGCATCAAACCAACCATCACGGGACCGGTGCCCAGTACCAGATTGGCCTCAACCATGGGCGGAGCCGCTGCCCTGGCTTGCGCCAAGCCAGACAGATGGAGGACGGTTCCGTCCAGGATGGAATCGACCTCCATATTCTCCACCCGTGGCATCACAGGCCGCAGCAACCTCTCCTCCTCGTCTTCAGACCCCGAAGAGTCGTCACTAGACGAAGAAACCGTGGAGCCGTCCTGGTGGACGGCTCCCATGCCTGACGGACCGGCCACCGCTACTGGACCACCCGGGGGTGGCCGCAGAGACACAGAACCCGTCAGGCCGGAGCCCGACGGAACTGCCAGGGGGCCGTACGAGACGGCTCCCTCGGTGAACAGTCCAGAACCCTGTCCTTGAACCACGCCGGCGGTGCCATCTCCGCCACCTCCAGCTGAAGACGTGGAGCTCCCCCACCGGCCGAACCGGACGCTCCACGATTTAACTTCGAACCGCCTGACCCCGCGTCAGACCCAGTCAAATCCTTCTGGGCAAGGAACTTCAACATCATATCCACGGACCACACTGCACACACATTACACCTACTATCAAGGTTACATGCAATACATCTAAAGGAGACATGGTCCTTAAACAGGACCCGGACGAACTTGTGGCACTCGTCACATGATGGCGGGGCTGGCTTGGCCTATAAATAAGCACAAACCTACAATAAGCAAGCGGAACGAGACAAGGATGGAAGGCAGACAATTAATTTTCAAATAAATTGACCATAAATTAACTGTAACCCTCCCGCACCCCACCCTGCAACGTTACAGCAAAGATCGCATTGATTATGACGACAAGAACGAAGCGGGCATAAATACACCCATAAATTCATCCTCCAGGATGTATAATGGAACCAGGAATCATATCGCATAGCATTCGGGGTATATTTACTAATCAATATAAATTATACTCCTAACGAAAGCCAAAACGATATGTGAAGAAACAACAAAATGTAAACAAACAGCTGTAGCACACGGTAAAACCGCAGACCACACATCTAAATCAAGAATTTTGAAACCACCGATCACTGCAAACAGATCATGATAACACGCAAAACTTGAACAATCCAGTTTTCTGGTACCATTTTTAGTACGCAGCACCCAGAACAAAATGGGCGAATTAATGAAAAAGATTTTTATGTGACACCCGCTCGGATCTTACGGAGAACGACGTCAGCCGATATTCGTGTTACAAATACCGTAGCAAACACCTATTTTCATATCTGCCGATCGCCTGTTGGGGTTAAAGAAGGCGACCATCCGGCATATCTCGTTGTTAACACACATCCCAGATTCTTTGGGGTTAGAAATTGGAACATGCGACACAAACGAAATTTAGAGACCTAAGTCTTTTAACTATGGAATAATAAGGAAATATACGACCTGGTTATCATCGGCGGTATCCATATTATCCAAATATCCTTGCAGAAGAGTCACTAGCTATCACAATCACAGTTTACAGAAAGACTTAGACTTTTATTTCTCAATCTTTCCAACTGCTAAAAGCATGTATAGCTCTTGTTGCTATGCAAACAAGAATGAGCTCTATGGTAGACGGGTACTCGGCAGTTGGGAGCCGAGTACCCGGTTCCAAGGAGTCGGTAAAGCTTTCTAAGTCTATAGTCCTAGAGCCAGCTGTCAGGGCCAGCTGTATATCAGAAGTAACAGAATGGTGAGTATTGATCGAAGGAGAACCTGCTTTCTTGAGGTCACCTCGTAGAACGCTTAGCAGATTTATGCAATGACATCCTCTCCTGGCTCTGTATTTGCTGGCTCCGAGTAGGGTTGCACGATTATTCACTTTTCATAATCGTGATCATTTAAGAAAAATAATCGCGATCATACGATTAATCATGAACTATATTAACTACGTCAATGCTGCTTAGAGGACGTTATTATGCTACTGCAGATTGTAAGATTATGGGTTAGGCACATGGGTATATATACATGGACAGAATACCCCTGTTGTTGATTGCAAACAAAGGAATGTATCAAGATTTTTCTAGCCGTAAAACGGAAGGTACCGTATTTTGTTTAATTGTAGCCTATGCTCTAATAGAAGTCCACCCCGGCACCCCCTAACTTTGACATATGAGCTCCAATGATTTCTTAGCAGTTTCAAAATGGCAAAACTCTATTAGAAGGCCACCCACTAACTCAGCAGATGTGTAAGAATAGCGTGTATAATAATAACAATCGTGTCACAGGGCGTGTCTACTTCTGACCGATCTCTGCCCTGATACATTTCCGGCCCCTCTAGAAGTCAATACAGGCCTCGGATTTGTAAATCTCGACCACCTATTAGATTAATACTAATAGTAGGCCACGTATGTTCAAAATATAATAAAGTTTATTCCACACTTTTGTAGTTAAAATGCGCTTAAAACAGTCTTGGCGTGATTAAATAGCTTCCTTATAAATATATTTCAAGACCAAATTTATGTACCAAACAAGTACGGGAGAAAATGTGCATCAATTTTGTAACGCCGATCAACATTAAATGATCCAAATTGAATTATTACGAACGACAATATAGTCGGCTTCTTAAGTTGGCGAGCCAGCGGCTCTTTTGCGATGGGAGGCGGCGTGTTCTCGCGAGATATTATACGCCAACGGGAGATTATCAAACGGGTACCCGTTATTCAGATCAGTATAATACTCAGTTCCTATCGCGCAATGATAATATATAGAAATTCCCGAGTTCTCAGTCCCCGATTCCAGAATATTTATATCCGAGTACTCGCTCTAAAATAAACTCTTCAATTGGAGGCAAATCACGTGATTTGTATTTTTTTCACGACGCCATTTTATATCAAATTGTGGATTAATTTTGATGTAATAAACGACCTTTATTAAAGGATACGCAATATTTAGAAGCTCAAATCAAATAATTTCACTTCCCCGGTGATGTTTCGATGTATACATTAAACATAAGTGTAGGCGGTGAGAATTTTTAGGGGAGAAAATGCGTTGAATTTCCGTGGTATCAGTTCTGGAACTTTTTGGGGAAAACCGTTAGCTCATAACTATTCAGAGAATGGGGAACGCGGGATAAGCGTGTGTGATTACAACAACAATGACAAATGGCGACCAAGTAAACAATCTTTATTCATCTAAAACTAATCATGAGTCAATACAAACAAATCAGTTATTTATTTACTTAGTTTATTTAATCATTCACACATTCGGCTGATAGCCGGATGTTTCTTTCCATGCTTGGTAACGCGAGCAGAGTTTCACAAGCGTAACAGTGTCTTGTCAAAATTTTCAACATGGCGATTATACGATTATTTCATTTTATAATCGTCCACGATCATTTTGAATTATATAATCGCGATTAATCAAATAATCGTGCAACCCTAGCTCCGAGTAGGGCGAATTCCAAGGCTCTCTGTGCTGGTGTGTCTTCTGGCATCCTTACCACATGGCCAAACATGGACCATCTTTGCTGGCCGACTTTTACAGGCAGCAGCGACGTATTACACATCTTGTACAGCGCATCGTTGGAAATTATGCTCTCTGGTCATCAGTGTCCAGTGATAGCGCGTAGGTGGGGGGGGGGGGGTCTTTTGGAGTTGTCTCACACAGATTTCAATGCAGCAGCCAGGCAACAGGTGAAGAGCACAGGGAATAGCAAACTCTACAGACTTCACTGACTTGACTCGTACTCTCAGCTTGTAGTCTCACTAGTCGCAGCTCATCTTCATTGCAAAAGGCCTGGCGTAGTACATCTAGGATCTTTGAGCGTTTAATTGTGTCGAAGGCTCGTGACATGTCAATGCCCATTTTGCGAAAATCCCAGTGTTTGGACATGACTACCGACACAAGCATGCATTGAGCCCCTACAATGTCTGCGCAGCTGCGTCCACATTTGAAGCCACTTTGACAAGAGCCAGTGAAGTCGTCGATCTTGTTTCGGATGTGGCATAGAGTAACATTAGATAGGATTTTCTGTATGCTGTTAAGGAGCACAATGGTCTGCAGATTGGCTGGGGGGGGGGGGGCCAGGTGGCTTCTTGGCCTTGGGTAGCGCGATAAGGATGCCTTGGCCTACAGCGTCGATGGGAAGGTGGTGCATAAAAGCTGAATTGATTATGTGCATGATCGGTTTTGAGATAATGTCACTTGCATATTTGAATAGCTCATTGCTCATGCAAGAAAATATTGGTAAATGTCATATAGAAAATAAACATAAGTGTTTAGTCTACCGAAAAACAGAAAAAAATGTATTTAAATTTTTAGTTTGAATCGCCATTGCGGGTCGAGAAAAATTAATCTAGATCTGAAAACTACATAAGCATCCCATGACAGTTTCACGATTCGAGAGAATTAAATTATTGCTATGTCACCAGATCTGTTATGCTAATCAAGACAGCAACTGGCAGATGTCGCTGGATGCAAAAACTGAATTGATTTGTATCATTCGCTTACGAATTATCGGTATTTTTATCATGTGTAAAAAAAGTAATAGTGAAAATACATGTTTTTCACTACACTGACATCAAAATGCATAAAATAATCGCTTGTTCTAAGTGTATCTTTTTAAAACTTTACATTTGTGCTGTAAAAATCCTGTATCTATTTAAAGACACATGATTTGTTGACATCCCCTATGCGACGCGCATGTAAGAACGTCAAAAGTATGTACCCTCGAAAATACATGACCCTCGAAAACACATTACTGGACGATACTACGCGGATATTTTTACAATTTACACTTGTGGTGTAAAAATATGGTATCTATTTCATGACACATGATTTATTGACATCACCTAAGCGACGTGCGCGCGTGAGAACGTCAAAAGTACCTAGCCTCGAAATTTCACGATCCTCGAAAACACCTTACTGGATGATACAAACAGACATACATTGACATGTGTGTCTGCACTAGCTCTACACTACAACATCATTGTTGTTACACGAATCTATCTTTTAATTTAATTTTAAAATCTTGACAGTGGTACGGGTTAACATTCTGCCAAGCCAGAATAGTTTAAATGATTGATGATAACAGGTTCTAATTTTGTACCCATTTTGCATGCAGTAATTATAGCATGCTCAAGGATAATTACCCCTTTCAAATTAAGTCGCACGCATGACAGATTCTTAATAATTCAAGAAATAATCTGTTGGGTATTTTGAAACTGGTTTGACTGGAAGCTGTTGCTGCCTTAAGCATCAACGGCTTCCAGTTGGGTAACTTGCAAAAATATTCATACTACTAAAATAACACTATTTCAGTGCTGAAAGAATTAATGTCTTAGACACCAAACGTTCCACATATGCTTCTGTGAAACGTAATGTCATATGCCTGTATGTTGAACAGCGTTTGTCAATGTGTTTGTATCATTATGTACTCTGAATTAGTGTTGGGAATTGGTACTGTATTTGTGATCGATGATTGGTTTTATATACTAACCAATGATCAATTAATGATTGATGATAACAGGTTTTCATTTTTTCCCCATTTTGAATGCAGTAATCATAGCATGTTCACGGATACTTACCCATTTCAAATCAAGTCGCAGGTATGATTCTTCATAATTTAAGAATTAATCTGTTGGGTATTTTTGAAGCTGATTTGAACAAAAGCTGTTTCAAAATATTCAACATGTTATTGGTATGGTTGCTTTGAAATTAACATACTATTTCAGTACTGAAATCTGTCTATGGTCATGGCATGTCTATTACTAGCTAAACTTCTCCTACTTTGTAGTTTGTATGTGTGTTAGAATCGATCTGTATGCATGGTGCAATCTGCTGGTATACTATGAACCCTGAATTAACAGAACCCCAAACATGGCAGCAGTTCTCAATCAAGCTAGTATCAATGTTTTTCTTTTATCTGTGCCTTCCTAAAAACTTAATAATATTGTACATGACCTCATTCCAATTGCTAGTTTATGCCTGACATGTTGATGCCACCAAATACTTTTAATAACTCACCCACAATTCTTATTTATTGCTATTTGACACTTGACCCATCTCATCCAGTGTATCCACTGGTCAGATGGGGTTATATATAATTAAATCACGATAATACCAAATATTACAGCCAAATAGAGAAATCTATTCAGTCCTCCAAATGACCACAATAACCTCCCTCTCTTCAGTAGTTCCCTTACCTTATTTCCTCCCTGTCCATATTCCCACTAACCTGACCCATGCTCGCTAAATTCCCTTGCTCGTCCTGTAGGAAAACTGTTAAGAATAATCAGAGTGTCTGCAACACCAAATCACAAAGCTGCATGTACCAGTCATGTGAAGAATAATCAAGCAAGGTTTTGACAAATGAGTGGGAGTACGTAGCAGCTTTACATGGTGGTTTCAGTGGGAAATGATACAGAATGACACTGGATATAAGGTAACATCAAAAGTATGCAAGGAAGGGTCAGAAGAGGAGTTGTATGAGACATTTATGATTTCACTGAAGTCCCATTGTGGTCATGGTTTTAGACTGAGAAATCAATTCCATGCAATCCGCCAAGTAAAGGAAATTCTACAGACAAATGACGCCATAATTCATATTGACTTTGCAGAGAACTACAACTGCAAATGGGCTAAGGAAATTCAGTCTGCACACTTTGGAGCTTCCCATACTCAGGTAACACTTCATACTGGGGTCCTCACCGCGAAGGATGGATCGCCTGGATTTTGTACAATCTCAAATTCAATGAGACATGACGCTCCAACAATATGGGCTTATCTTCATCCTGTTTTTAACTGGATTAAGAACATAAATCCGGATATAACCAGAATCCATGTACTCAGTGATGGGCCAACAGCACAGTATAAGAACAAGACTAATTTCTTCCCAACTATAGGGTTGGATGGAGTTTGGAATTTATATGAGGCAGGGCATTGCAAGACACCACAAGATGGTATTGGAGCTGCTTTAAAGCGTGGTGCAGATACTGCTTGTCAGCATGGGACTGATATACCGAGTGCAAAAAGCTTCTTTGAATAGGCTCAGAAAAATTCCGAGATCCCGGTATTTTTTGTTGAAGATGATGACATTCCGCATCATGAAGATACGTTGCCAAAGGAGATAACGCCTGTTCCAGGTACGACAAAGATTCACCATATGAAAACATCAGTAGCAGGAACTGTTCACTTCAGATATCTAAGTTGCTACTGTAATGGCCCAAGTGCAAGTTGCGATTGTCATGACACCTGGAAAACTCATCAACGTGTGTCCAATCGGAAGAAAAGCCTACCACAATAATAACTTCTGATCACATACAGTCTAAGGATGCAACTGAAATAGCAGCAGAATCATCTCAGTATAGTGCCTCCAAAATGTCTATTGAAAGGTACCCCTGCTGCAAGCCTCACTACACTACCTGATGCTGTAGCAATTGTTGAGAGCATACCTGCAACGCCTGCTGAAAGTCCTTGGAATGCTGGCGATTACATTGCAGCAGTATATTTTGAAGACAAAAAGTGGTACATAGGCCAGATCAAGGAAATTTATGCTACAACAAAGGAAGCATTGCTTGGTTTTATGCACCCATCAACCTCTGTTACTTGGCCTAGTCGTGAGGATAATTGTCTTGTGCCATCAGAAAATATATTGTGTGTGACCTCCAGCCCATGGCCAGGTGCTACAGGAAGATCCTTCAGTCTCAGTAAAGACGATGTCACAAGAGCTACAGCCTTATACAAGAAGTGGCTTCAAAATTACTAATAGAAACTTGAAAAATAGTAAAGTCAGATTTTTTCAAAACCTTTACATTTTGAACACTTAAATGTTAAAAGCCTGTCAACTCCGTCACGAGGTTGGAACAGTATATTTTGCTAAAGTGGTTTATATGTCTTTTGTGACAGGATTCTTAAATGGATTTGGATTACAGTGTTCCTTTTCTAATAATAGCCAGACTGAAATGACAGTGCACTAAATACATCTGAAACATACCTGTATTTAAGGCATCGATTGATTGGATATAATTATAACTGATATGATAGCATAGATACATTGTAGGTTACGGTTTGGTAGTCATTTAGTGTTGTTTTTGGGGTTTCCTAGTTGATCTTATTTCTTATAGGAACTAAGATCAACTAGGAAACCAAAAACATATGGGATATGTACAAATTAATTGATGTTATAAATATGATTTCAAATTATTATTGTTTGTCAACTCCGTCACAACATGAATGACATATATTCACTTTAAATCTGCAATATAACTGCATTATTTTGTATTGTAATAGTATTATAATGAATAATGTGTACTGTGTAGGCTGTCATAGAAAATGTGTAGTATGATACTGCAATAGATTAGTTGGCACAATAGGTTAGACAAACCACTATTGAAGAAACATAAATATTTTGAGTATGTATACATATTATAGTCAATATACTGTAATATGAATCAAAGTGAAACTAAATGCTATGGTTTATCTGTAATGATTGTTGTGAGAATTTCCTTCTAAATAACAACGATATACCAGGATTATGGTACCATAACGGAGTTGACAAAAATATCTTGGCAACAGCGGGGGTATAACAGTTTTTTATAAACCACTTCCTAGTAAGCTAAGCTGATTAGCATTTCTCAAAGTGAATATATTTTCTTAGTTTCTGAGAGAAAATCCAATCAATTGACCAATATTTTGTTTTTGCCATTCCCTAATAGTAAATTGTCCCATTTACTGTGGAATGACCCATATACAAAGCAAAGGATTCATCTAACTTCACAAACTATAGACTTGTCTCAATACTTCTACCTTTCTCCAAATTAATGGAATGACTTATGTACAATCGGCTTATCAACTACTTAGATACAACGCCAATCCTCTATACATCACAATATGGATTCCGTGAAAAACATTCAACAATACTAGCACTAATTGAAATGATAGAAAAAAAAATAGACTCAATTGAAAAGAAAAAGCACATAATAGGCATTTTTTGGGACCTTTCAAAAGCTTTCGACACTATCAATCATAAAATCCTACTAGAAAAACTTGCCTATTACGGAATCCAAGGAAGTGCACTAATCTGGTTTGAAACCTAAGTGACAGAACGCAATGTGTGCAATTCAATGCACAGGAGACTAACTTGCGGTGTTCCTCAAGGGTCCATCATTGGCCCTCTGCTGTTGCTTTTGTATATGAACGATCTGCCTAACATATGCAAACACATGTCACTAATACTATTTGCTGAGGACACCAATTGATGCCTTTTGCTCTGACGAAGACATAGTTACATTATATAAAAACGTAAATAAGGAAATGGAAGAAATTACTAACTGGTTTTCATTAAATAAATTATCACCAAATGTGGATAAAACAAACTATATGTTATTTTCAAAATCTAGAGAATTAATAAATAAAGAAGTTCCAAAATTGTACATTCGCATTAAGGAAATTGAAGAGGGCCTTTATGCAAAGTTCCTAGGAGTATATTTATATAAAAACTTGACCTGGGCCAAACAAATTTAAACAGTTACTGCAAAAGTAGCAAGAGGAATAGGTGTCATCCAAAGACTAAAACCATATATGACACATGACACTGTTAAAACACTGTACACCACCTTGATTCTCCCGCACATCACTTACTGTAATGCTGTTTTGACTAACACCTACAAAAACAGAATATCCAAAATTCAAAGTCTCCAAAAAAAAGCATCAAACTATTTTCTAGGCCAGCAGAGGGCCAAAACATGTTCAAAGCAGAAAAATTACTTAAACTCACCGACATAGGAAAATCTCAAATGCTAACTATTGTCAAAGACTTCCACCACAACACTTTACCCAAATCTATAGCCCCCTTCTTTATAAACAATATTAACATCCACCAACATAACACTAGAAGCAGACACAACATGAGAAAATTCTATCAACAAAATTGTGCAAGAAAACAAAAAAATACTTGATTAACACATACTAGTACTATCTAATTCATGCAGTACAGCTCAAAAGTGTCCCGACTCGTCCACAAAACAAGGTAAAAAAATGCTGTTTTATACTCGTGCATAATTGGATCCTAAGACATTGCTGTCTAATATGATAGCGATGATGTCTCTCGGTCCAAATATGTTCATAAGTAATCGACAGAAAATTTGTTTTATAACATGCTTCTTTTCTTGTTTTGAAAAACTATTGACCTACTACTACTACCCTCCATCCCCCTTCCCGTCTCCTCTTGACTTGACATGTTTCCTTTTTGAAATTTAAACTGTTTATGTGGATCAAGGGTCAATAATGAAGTAGTAAATGTAATGTCTGAATTAATAATCATTTATCATCACTTTATCAATCATATTCTATTTCTGTGAGAAGGCTAAAAGCCTGTAATGACAGATTCCTAATTTCCTTTTTCAATTTGGTAATAAAACATGGGATTTATATTACCAGCTAGATAGTTATAGTATAGGGGTTGGTTATCCCATAGTTTATCTAATTTTGTTTCAAATGATATCATGGTTGTTGCTTCTATAACATGGTTCGGAAGACTGTTCCATAAGTCCACAATTATATGTTTAAAGGAGTATTTTTGTATGTTTAAACGTGATCTGGATTTGTATAGTTTTAGCCTGTGTCCCCTGGTTCTTGCGTCTGATCGAAATTCAAATAGGTTGCACACTTCTGGATCATACTTTTTGGTTATAATTTTGTAAGCTTCAATAATGTCTCCTCGTACTCTACGGTATGCAAGAGTTGGTATATTAAGGACCCAGAGCCTAGTCTCATAATTTAGTTTTGATAGTCCTGAGACACTTTTTGTCGCCCTTCGCTGAACATTTTCTAACAGCTCTATATGTTTCTTGAGATAGGGGCTCCAAACCTGATTAGCAAATTCCAGATGTGGCCGCACTAATGATGTATACAGGGTTCTAAATATGTTTGTGTCAAGGGATACAAATGTACGCCTTATTACACCCATAATGGAGTTGGCTTTATTAACTTTATCTATTATGTGCTTCTCGAAACATAGTTTATCATCAATAATAACACCTATATCCTTTTCATCCTCGCTTGGATTAATACGGGACTCGTCTTTACCGAGAATATAGCTATGATTTTGTAAATTGGTTTTGCCAATTCGCATAGATTTACACTTATCAGCATTAAATTGGAGTAACCATTTACTGGTCCATTCTTTTAACAAGTATATATATTGTTGCATTTCGTTAGCATCATCATTGTACTGTGTAACTGTTAAATATAATATAAAATATATTTATGTCAGTTCTGTCTTGTCTAATGTATATATACCTGTATATATGTGTAAGGTGTCCGCCATAACAATAGGCAATGCCTTCGGCGGACAACCTGGTATGACTCATGAATATGTTTATCTTGGAATTATTAAATAATTTGAAACTAAATCTGGATAAACGAAAACTGGTATCAATATGTTATTTGCATATTCGACCAGATAATGTGTTCTCGTACCACAAGGATTATTTCATGATACACCTCTAGCAATTGACTTGATTAGAAAGATTTCTAAATATACATAAACAAAACACTGTACGACCTTTCCGTACCAGAATAAAATTTTAAAACGTCATCTACTTCTTCTTCTTCTTTTACATGCAGATTCCCCCAAGTGATGAGGCACCTCCGTGTGGAGTTTTAAAACGGTTTATATTGAAAGCAACACGATAACGATAGTTAATTATGACGCAAAAAACACAACAGCAAACAGGAACGAAGAACCATGTACGTGCAGTTGGTCAGTGGTCCTGACGTAGAGCTGTCAGGAGACGGGTTCTTTCTTTGTGACAGGTTAGAATCCAGTCTCTGCTGATTCGTTCAATCAAGGATATGGGTTTTACTGATATTGACGCTGGTATGTCAGGATGCAGTGGATTGAGCAGCAGCAGGGTCACGGTTTCGTCATTCGGCTTGCACTGGATTGCTCTGTACAGTTGGAGAGAGAGTGGCTGTCGAGTCTCTGCCAAGGCGGCGCATGATACCAGGAAGTGTGAGGTATCTTCGTTGCCGTCATTACATAGCCGACAGACTGGAGAGACGGTGCCTTTTCTGTCCTATTTTGCCAAGGTAGACTGGAGTGGTCTCCAGATTGGAGCTGGACCATTCTCAAGTATGATCATTGACTGCGACATAAACTGCATGGTTGACATTCCAGATGCTGTGTCCCATAGGTGTGTGGCCCAGAAGCTTGCTATTCCTTTGTTGACCTGATGTTTCTATTCTATTTTTGAGGGAGGCTGTGCTAGGAGAACATGGGCCGATGGTAGACAATATTTCAAGAAGAGCTGTTGTATGTATGACAGCCATGACTTACTGGAGAGAGATTTCATTGCAAGTTGTCGCAGTATAATTGTATGCTCTCGACACGTTGAGTCTGCTACCAGATTCCTTAGAAGAGTGAGTGCCTTCTTGTGTATTTCACCGGCGACAGGTATGCTTCCGAGAAGCCCATATACAGCTGGGTTTGCTGTATTTGGAGACAAGCTCTGTAGCTGTCTCAGGATGGCAGTCAATTTCCAAAACTCGGATCCATGAGTTAGCCATGGCAGAATATATATTAACCAGATTTTCCGACAGACAACTGGGTTCAGGCCATTTTTTTGTGTAGGCCGGCACCGAAGAGACTGTATGCGTGGGCAGAACGCTATGCAGAAAGCCCTGCATAGCCGGACCAAACCACGCCGGCGGTGCCATCTCCGCCACCTCCAGCTGAAGACATGGAGCTCCCCCACCGGCCGAACCGGACGCTCCACGATTTAACTTCGAACCGCCTGACCCCGCGTCAGACCCAGTCAAATCCTTCTGGGCAAGGAACTTCAACATCATATCCGCGGACCACACTGCACACACATTACACCTACTATCAAGGTTACATGCAATACATCTAAAGGAGACATGGTCCTTAAACAGGACCCGGACGAACTTGTGGCACTCGTCACATGATGGCGGGGCTGGCTTGGCCTATAAATAAGCACAAACCTACAATAAGCAAGCGGAACGAGACAAGGATGGAAGGCAGACAATTAATTTTCAAATAAATTGACCATAAATTAACTGTAACCCTCCCGCACCCCACCCTGCAACGTTACAGCAAAGATCGCATTGATTATGACGACAAGAACGAAGCGGGCATAAATACACCCATAAATTCATCCTCCAGGATGTATAATGGAACCAGGAATCATATCGCATAGCACTCGGGGTATATTTACTAATCAATATAAATTATACTCCTAGCGAAAGCCAAAACGATATGTGAAGAAACAACAAAATGTAAACAAACAGCTGTAGCACACGGTAAAACCGCAGACCACACATCTAAATCAAGAATTTTGAAACCACCGATCACTGCAAACAGATCATGATAACACGCAAAACTTGAACAATCCAGTTTTCTGGTACCATTTTTAGTACGCAGCACCCAGAACAAGATGCGCGAATTAATGAAAAAAAATTGTATGTGACACCCGCTCGGATCTTACGGAGAACTACGTCAGCCGATATTCGTGTTACAAATACCGTAGCAAACACCTATTTTCATATCTGCCGATCGCCTGTTGGGGTTAAAGAAGGCGACCATCCGGCATATCTCGTTGTTAACACACATCCCAGATTCTTTGGGGTTAGAAATTGGAACATGCGACACAAACGAAATTTAGAGACCTAAGTCTTTTAACTATGGAATAATAAGGAAATATACGACCTGGTTATCATCGGCGGTATCCATATTATCCAAATATCCTTGCAGAAGAGTCACTAGCTATCACAATCACAGTTTACAGAAAGACGTAGACTTTTATTTCTCAATCTTTCCAACTGCTAAAAGCATGTATAGCTCTTGTTGCTATGCAAACAAGAATGAGCTCTATGGTAGACGGGTACTCGGCAGTTGGGAGCCGAGTACCCGGTTCCAAGGAGTCGGTAAAGCTTTCTAAGTCTATAGTCCTAGAGCCAGCTGTATATCAGAAGTAACAGAATGGTGAGTATTGATCGAAGGAGAACCTGCTTTCTTGAGGTCACCTCGTAGAACGCTTAGCAGATTTATGCAATGACATCCTCTCCTGGCTCTGTATTTGCTGGCTCCGAGTAGGGTTGCACAATTATTCACTTTTCATAATCGCGATCATTTAAGAAAAATAATCGCGATCATACGATTAATCATGAACTATATTAACTACGTCAATGCTGCTTAGAGGACGTTATTATGCTACTGCAGATTGTAAGATTATGGGTTAGGCACATGGGTATATATACATGGACAGAATACCCCTGTTGTTGATTGCAAACAAAGGAATGTATCAAGATTTTTCTAGCCGTAAAACGGAAGGTACCGTATTTTGTTTAATTGTAGCCTATGCTCTAATAGAAGTCCACCCCCTAACTTTGACATATGAGCTCCAATGATTTCTTAGCAGTTTCAAAATGGCAAAACTCTGTATTAGAAGGCCACCCACTAACTCAGCAGATAATGTGTAAGAATAGCGTGTATAATAATAACAATTGTGTCACAGGGTGTGTCTACTTCTGACCGATCTCTGCCCTGATACATTTCCGGCCCCTCTAGAAGTCAATACAGGCCTCGGATTTGTAAATCTCGACCACCTATTAGATTAATACTAATAGTAGGCCACGTATGTTCAAAATATAATAAAGTTTATTCCACACTTTTG
Organism: Chaetoderma sp. LZ-2023a; assembly: GCA_034401795.1. Taxonomy (NCBI): domain Eukaryota; kingdom Metazoa; phylum Mollusca; class Caudofoveata; order Chaetodermatida; family Chaetodermatidae; genus Chaetoderma; species Chaetoderma sp. LZ-2023a. The sequence goes on from JAVVLW010005166.1 coordinate 17,248, forward strand.
TAGTTAAAATGCGCTTAAAACAGTCTTGGCGTGATTAAATAGCTTCCTTATAAATATATTTCAAGACCAAATTTATGTACCAAACAAGTACGGGAGAAAATGTGCATCAATTTTGTAACGCCGATCAACATTAAATGATCCAAATTGTATTATTACGAACGACAATATAGTCGGCTTCTTAAGTTGGCGAGCCAGCGGCTCTTTTGCGATGGGAGGCGGCGTGTTCTCGCGAGATATTATACGCCAACGGGAGATTATCAAACGGGTACCCGTTATTCAGATCAGTATAATACTCAGTTCCTATCGCGCAATGATAATATATAGAAATTCCCGAGTTCTCAGTCCCCGATTCCAGAATATTTATATCCGAGTACTCGCTCTAAAATAAACTCTTCAATTGGAGGCAAATCACGTGATTTGTATTTTTTTCACGACGCCATTTTATATCAAATTGTGGATTAATTTTGATGTAATAAACGACCTTTATTAAAGGATACGCAATATTTAGGCGCTCAAATCAAATAATTTCACTTCCCCGGTGATGTTTCGATGTATACATTAAACATAAGTGTAGGCGGTGAGAATTTTTACGGAGGGAAAATGCGTTGAATTTCCGTGGTATCAGTTCTGGAACTTTTTGGGGAAAACCGTTAGCTCATAACTATTCAGAGAATGGGGAACGCGGGATAAGCGTGTGTGATTACAACAACAATGACAAATGGCGACCAAGTAAACAATCTTTATTCATCTAAAACTAATCATGAGTCAATACAAACAAATCAGTTATTTATTTACTTAGTTTATTTAATCATTCACACATTCGGCTGATAGCCGGATGTCTTTCCATGCTTGGTAACGCGAGCAGAGTTTCACAAGCGTAACAGTGTCTTGTCAAAATTTTCAACATGGCGATTATACGATTATTTCATTTTATAATCGTCCACGAACATTTTGAATTATATAATCGCAATTAATCGAATAATCGTGCAACCTTAGCTCCGAGTAGGGCGAATTCCAAGGCTCTCTGTGCTTGTGTGTCTTCTGGCATCCTTACCACATGGCCAAACATGGACCATCTTTGCTGGCCGACTTTTACAGGCAGCAGCGACGTATTACACATCTTGTACAGCGCATCGTTGGAAATTATGCTCTCTGGTCATCGGTGTCCAGTGATAGCGCGTAGGTGGGGGGGTGTCTTTTGGAGTTGTCTCACACGGATTTCAATGCAGCAGCCAGGCAACAGGTGAAGAGCACAGGGAATAGCAAACTCTACAGACTTCACTCGTACTCTCAGCTTGTAGTCTCACTAGTCGCAGCTCATCTTCATTGCAAAAGGCCTGGCGTAGTACATCTAGGATCTTTGAGCGTTTAATTGTGTCGAAGGCTCGTGACATGTCAATGCCCATTTTGCGGAAATCCCAGTGTTTGGACATGACTACCGACACAAGCATGCGTTGAGCCCCTACAATGTCTGCGCAGCTGCGTCCACATTTGAAGCCACTTTGACAAGAGCCAGTGAAGTCGTCGATCTTGTTTCGGATGTGGCATAGAGTAACATTGGATAGGATTTTCTGTATGCTGTTAAGGAGCACAATGGTCTGCAGATTGGCTGGGGGGGGGGCCAGGTGGCTTCTTGGGCTTGGGTAGCTCGATAAGGATGCCTTGGCCTACAGCGTCGATGGGAAGGTGGTGCATAAAAGCTGAATTGATTATGTGCATGATCGGTTTTGAGATAATGTCACTTGCATATTTGAATAGTTCATTGCTCATGCAAGAAAATATTGGTAAATGTCATATAGAAAATAAACATACGTGTTTAGTCTACCGAAAAACAGAAAAAAAATTATTGAAATTTATAGTTTGAATCGCCATTGCGGGTCGAGAAAAATTAATCTAGATCTGAAAACTACATAAGCATCCCATGACAGTTTCACGATTCGAGAGAATTAAATTATTGCTATGTCACCAGATCTGTTATGCTAATCAAGACAGCAACTGGCAGATGTCGCTGGATGCAAAAACTGAATTGATTTGTATCATTCGCTTACGAATTATCGGTATTTTTATCATGTGTAAAAAAAGTAATAGTGAAAATACATGTTTTTCACTACACTGACATCAAAATGCATAAAATAATCGCTTGTTCTAAGCGTATCTTTTTAAAACTTTACATTTGTGCTGTAAAAATCCTGTATCTATTTAAAGACACATGATTTGTTGACATCCCCTATGCGACGCGCATGTGAGAACGTCAAAAGTATGTACCCTCGAAAATACATGACCCTCGAAAACACATTACTGGACGATACTACGCGGATATTTTTTACAATTTACACTTGTGGTGTAAAAATATGGTATCTATTTCATGACACATGATTTATTGACATCACCTAAGCGACGTGCGCGCGTGAGAACGTCAAAAGTACCTAGTCTCGAAATTTCATGATCCTCGAAAACACCTTACTGGATGATACAAACAGACATACATTGACATGTGTGTCTGCACTAGCTCTACACTACAACATCATTGTTGTTACACGAATCTATCTTTTAATTTAATTTTAAAATCTTGACAGTGGTACGGGTTAACATTCTGCCAAGCCAGAATAGTTTAAATGATTGATGATAACAGGTTCTAATTTTGTACCCATTTTGCATGCAGTAATTATAGCATGCTCAAGGATAATTACCCCTTTCAAATTAAGTCGCACGCATGACAGATTCTTAATAATTCAAGAAATAATCTGTTGGGTATTTTGAAACTGGTTTGACTGGAAGCTGTTGCTGCCTTAAGCATCAACGGCTTCCAGTTGGGTAACTTGCAAAAATATTCATACTACTAAAATAACACTATTTCAGTGCTGAAAGAATTAATGTCTTAGACACCAAACGTTCCACATATGCTTCTGTGAAACGTAATGTCATATGCCTGTATGTTGAACAGCGTTTGTCAATGTGTTTGTATCATTATGTACTCTGAATTAGTGTTGGGAATTGGTACTGTATTTGTGATCAATGATTGGTTTTATATACTAACCAATGCTCAATTAATGATTGATGATAACAGGTTTTCATTTTTTCCCCATTTTGAATGCAGTAATCATAGCATGTTCACGGATAATTACCCATTTCAAATCAAGTCGCAGGTATGATTCTTCATAATTTAAGAATTAATCTGTTGGGTATTTTTGAAGCTGATTTGAACAAAAGCTGTTTCAAAATATTCAACATGTTATTGGTATGGTTGCTTTGAAATTAACATACTATTTCACTGCTGAAATCCGTCTATGGTCATGGCATGTCTATTACTAGCTAAACTTCTCCTACTTTGGAGTTTGTATGTGTGTTAGAATCGATCTGTATGCATGGTGCAATCTGCTGGTATACTATGAACCCTGAATTAACAGAACCCCAAACATGGCAGCAGTTCTCAATCAAGCTAGTATCAATGTTTTTCTTTTATCTGTGCCTTCCTAAAAACTTAATAGTATTGTACATGACCTCATTCCAATTGCTAGTTTATGCCTGACATGTTGATGCCACCAAATACTTTTAATAACTCACCCACAATTCTTATTTATTGCTATTTGACACTTGACCCATCTCATCCAGTGTATCCACTGGTCAGATGGGGTTATATATAATTAAATCACGATAATACCAAATATTACAGCCAAATAGAGAAATCTATTCAGTCCTCCAAATGACCCCAATAACCTCCCTCTCTTCAGTAGTTCCCTTACCTTATTTCCTCCCTGTCCATATTCCCACTAACCTGACCCATGCTCGCTAAATTCCCTTGCTCGTCCTGTAGGAAAACTGTTAAGAATAATCAGAGTGTTGGCAACACCAAATCACAAAGCTGCATGTACCAGTCATGTGAAGAATAATCAAGCAAGGTTTTGACAAATGAGTGGGAGCACATAGCAGCTTTACATGGTGGTTTCAGTGGGAAATGATACAGAATGACACTGGATATAAGGTAACATCAAAAGTATGCAAGGAAGGTCAGAAGAGGAGTTGTACGAGACATTTATGATTTCACTGAAGTCCCATTGTGGTCATGGTTTTAGACTGAGAAATCAATTCCATGCAATCCGCCAAGTAAAGGAAATTCTACAGACAAATGACGCCATAATTCATATTGACTTTGCAGAGAACTACAACTGCAAATGGGCTAAGGAAATTCAGTCTGCACACTTTGGAGCTTCCCATACTCAGGTAACACTTCATACTGGGGTCCTCACCACGAAGGATGGATCGCCTGGATTTTGTACAATCTCAAATTCAATGAGACATGACGCTCCAACAATATGGGCTTATCTTCATCCTGTTTTTAACTGGATTAAGAACATAAATCCGGATATAACCAGAATCCATGTACTCAGTGATGGGCCAACAGCACAGTATAAGAACAAGACTAATTTCTTCCTCTTCAGCCTGCTTCCAACTATAGGGTTGGATGGAGTTTGGACTTTATATGAGGCAGGGCATTGCAAGACACCACAAGATGGTATTGGAGCTGCTTTAAAGCGTGGTGCAGATACTGCTTGTCAGCATGGGACTGATATACCGAGTGCAAAAAGCTTCTTTGAATAGGCTCAGAAAAATTCCGAGATCCCGGTATTTTTTGTTGAAGATGATGACATTCCGCATCATGAAGATACGTTGCCAAAGGAGATAACGCCTGTTCCAGGTACGACAAAGATTCACCATATGAAAACATCAGTAGCAGGAACTGTTCACTTCAGATATCTAAGTTGCTACTGTAATGGCCCAAGTGCAAGTTGCGATTGTCATGACACCTGGAAAACTCATCAACTTGTGTCCAATCGGAAGAAAAGCCTACCACAATAATAACTTCTGATCACATACAGTCTAAGGATGCAACTGAAATAGCAGCAGAATCATCTCAGTATAGTGCCTCCAAAATGTCTATTGAAAGGTACCCCTGCTGCAAGCCTCACTACACTACCTGATGCTGTAGCAATTGTTGAGAGCATACCTGCAACGCCTGCTGAAAGTCCTTGGAATGCTGGCGATTACATTGCAGCAGTATATTTTGAAGACAAAAAGTGGTACATAGGCCAGATCAAGGAAATTTATGCTACAACAAAGGAAGCATTGCTTGGTTTTATGCACCCATCAACCTCTGTTACTTGGCCTAGTCGTGAGGATAATTGTCTCGTGCCATCAGAAAATATATTGTGTGTGACCTCCAGCCCATGGCCAGGTGCTACAGGAAGATCCTTCAGTCTCAGTAAAGACGATGTCACAAGAGCTACAGCCTTATACAAGAAGTGGCTTCAAAATTACTAATAGAAACTTGAAAAATAGTAAAGTCAGATTTTTTCAAAACCTTTACATTTTGAACACTTAAATGTTAAAAGCCTGTCAACTCCGTCACGAGGTTGGAACAGTATATTTTGCTAAAGTGGTTTATATGTCTTTTGTGACAGGATTCTTAAATGGATTTGGATTACAGTGTTCATTTTCTAATAATAGCCAGACTGAAATGACAGTGCACTAAATACATCTGAAACATACCTGTATTTAAGGCATCGATTGATTGGATATAATTATAACTGATATGATAGCATAGATACATTGTAGGTTACGGTTTGGTAGTCATTTAGTGTTGTTTTTGGGGTTTCCTAGTTGATCTTATTTCTTATAGGAACTAAGATCAACTAGGAAACCAAAAACATATAGGATATGTACAAATTAATTGATGTTATAAATATGATTTCAAATTATTATTGTTTGTCAACTCCGTCACAACATGAATGACATATATTCACTTTAAATCTGCAATATAACTGCATTATTTTGTATTGTAATAGTATTATAATGAATAATGTGTACTGTGTAGACTGTCATAGAAAATGTGTAGTATGATACTGCAATAGATTAGTTGGCACAATAGGTTAGACAAACCACTATTGAAGAAACATAAATATTTTGAGTATGTATACATATTATAGTCAATATATACTGTAATATGAATCAAAGTGAAACTAAATGCTATGGTTTATCTGTAATGATTGTTGTGAGAATTTCCTTCTAAATAACAACGATATACCAGGATTATGGTACCGTAACAGAGTTGACAAAAATATCTTGGCAACAGCGGGGGTATAACAGTTTTTTACAAACCACTTCCTAGTAAGCTAAGCTGATTAGCATTTCTCAAAGTGAATATATTTTCTTAGTTTCTGAGAGAAAATCCAATCAATTGACCAATATTTTGTTTTTGCCATTCCCTAATAGTAAATTGTCCCATTTACTGTGGAATGACCCATATACAAAGCAAAGGATTCATCTAACTTCACAAACTATAGACTTGTCTCAATACTTCCACCTTTCTCCAAATTAATGGAATGACTTATTTACAATCGGCTTATCAACTACTTAGATACAACGCCAATACTCTATAGATCACAATATGGATTCCGTGAAAAACATTCAACAATACTAGCACTAATTGAAATGATAGGAAAAAAATAGACTCAATCGAAAAGAAAAAGCACATAAT